>BQNB010065495.1:18498-32102 GCA_026074375.1 Tanacetum coccineum
TTTAAATATTTTTCGTATTTTTTAAAATCTTATTTTTTAAAATGTACAAAAAATTTTAAAAAAGTTCGAGAAAAAAAGTTCGAATTTTTTTTTTAAATAATCGAACCAAAATCGTAGTTTTAAAACTTTTTTAAAAATTTTTTTACAAAACTTTTTGAAATTTTAAAAAAAAAATTTTAATTTCGCTTACAAAACTTTTTAAAAAATTTTTGTACTTTTTGAATACTAAGATTTTAAAAAATACAAATTTTTTACATTTTTTTTTCCAAACTAAGATTGTAAAAGTACGACTTTTTTAAAAAAGTTTTGTAATTTTTTTTTAAAAACAAACAAAACTAAATTTTTTTTAAAACAAATAAGATTTTTGTAAAGTGCGAATTTTTTTTTTTAAAGATTTGGTAAAAAAAATTAATTTTTTTTAGGAATAATAATGTAAAAAAGTTTTTTTTTTAATTAAAAAACAAAAAAGAACTTTTTTTTAAGCGAGAAGTGCAAAAATCATCCTGTGGCAGCAAAAAGACAACAATACCCTCTTATATAGTTGCACTGTTAAAAATTAGACCCTCGTTAATAATTAACGAGAACAAAATTTGCACCGTTAGTTCAAGGGATGTATCGTGTCCCAAAACATTGACGGAGGGATGTGTTTTGGACAATTATTTAACGAGGGACGTGAGAAGATATTTTTGCACTTCTCTCTTTAATTTATAATGTTTGAAATATGAAGCAACAAAATGATACCTAGCTGTTATTATGTTCACACAATTGCCCCATGTTGCAAGTAATCATTTAATATAGATAGTACTTGGTTGATACGAAAAATAATTATAGTACATCTAAATTAACAAATGAAGATGTTGCGTCTACCCCATACAGTTTTCTTAAGTTATATTTAAACGTCAGCGAGTATTGAAAAAGATATTTGTCATTTTCTTTGCTTTCTTATAATCAAAACACGAAAAAGACGGAATCGTATTATTATGTTAATGAAGTTGATAATAAAGTCAACTTGCATATGAACCTTTAATATATCATCAAGTTTAAACATTTTCATATCATAAACTTATTATACGACTATACATTAATGAGAAGTGTCCATTAAAATAATCGTAACTACATATAAAACACAATCACCTTCTATATTTAGTAATATTAAATTTTCAACTTACACATGTTTATGCATAATGTACAACCCATATAAACATAATTAGAAGTTGACAATTAAAACATAATTAATATTCTTTTTAAAACACTATTACATGAATATTTGAAAATAAAAATAATTAATACATTAATAAATGATTAATACACCACATTACTTAAAAACACAATCATATATTCACATTGTGCAGCAATTAAAAACATATATTTACAAAAGCGTAAATATGATGTCTTTCTAAAATGATGGTGCATATAATTTTGAAAACCGGACCGGACCAACGGGTTCAACCGGGTACCGGAGTCACCATCGGTTCGGCTAACCAATAAAAGCCGTCCGAAGACGAACCGGAGAGACCCGTCAGAATCGATAAAAACGGGTGAACCGGGTTCACCGAGATCAAATTCTTTTTATTTCTCCGGTTAATTGTCATAGAGTACCCGTCACCGCAACGCACAGATACCTACAACTTATCTTAAAAGTTGTTATAGTAAATCGCGCATCCACTTCTTAGTAAACAACACTTGCTCTTTTACTATAGATAAACCTACTCATAAAGTTTTTCATGTCATAAACCACAATCATCATTTTCAAAAAAAATTAAAAATAGCTTAGATCTCTTTAAAATATTATTAGACTATTTTATTCCACCTAACTTTAAAATGATTGTTCACTATACTTCACAAATTTTCGAAGCTCATCAAAAAGATATACACATAATATTAACAAAAGATATACACATAATGGTGGTCGGTTTGAATGTTCCGTAACAAGATTCTTTTTGAGAAGGATACTCCTTCACAGACGAGGATTTTTTATAACATTGTTTCTAATTCTTATTATAAGTGTCCACTATTGATTTTCGAAGTCATTATTCTTCAACTTTGACTTTAAATTATTTTGTTTGTGTTATATAATACTTGATGAAAATCATATCCATGAAAATACAATGAAAACTCAATCCATTCATATATTTTGCTTCAAGTATTATATAACACAATCAAAATAATTTAAGGTCAAAGTTAAAGATGAATGACTTCGAAAGTCAATAGCGAATACCTATTTAAGGACGAAAGGAGTATTAGACTATTTTATTCCACCTAACTTTAAAATGATTGTTCACTATACTTCACAAATTTTCGAAGCTCATCAAAAAGATATACACATAATATTAATAAACCATCATAGTGAATATTCTAATAACTATAAAGTATAAGAGCGGCCGGTATGGTAACGGCGTTGGGTGCCAAACCAACGCCGTTGCCGGCGTTATTATATCGGCGTTTCGCCATTAGCCACGGCGTGCCTCCCCACATTGACACCACAACGCAGCAACGCTGCTTCATTAAAAAAAAACTTTTTTATTTAAAAAATTGCCTAACGGCTAGTTTTATTAATTTTTTTTGAAAATACACTGGCCAACGGCTAGTTTTTGAATTAAATTTTTTTTTTTTTTTTTAAAAAAGGCAACGGCTAGTTTTGTAAAAAAAAATTATTTTTTCAAAATTTTTTTACCCACTATATATATCCCCATTTCATATACATTTTTTCACACAACCTCCAATTCATCCTCAATCTTTATACACATTCATTAACAAAAAAAAATGTCCGACATTCCTATGGATGGCTCGATTTGGAACCTCCCTAACTCCGAAACGACGGGTGCCGGGTCCCGCACCGATTGATTTAACCGAAGACGAAAATGTTCCCGACGAACACATTTTCGCGGTTAACACCGACGAGCTATTCGGTCCCGATGCAAGACCTCGTCCCCCCGGTAAACAATGCCCCGGAAAAAAAACCAAATCCGACACATCGGCGAGCACCGGGGGAGTAACTCGTCGTCCCAATTCGGTGACTTTATGACTCACGAGCTTCGTCTCAAACGGGAAGCCGCCGAAAAAGCGTTTGAGGCGTCGAAAGATAAAGACCGGAAGATTACACGTTTGGAAGAGTTGCGATTTCTCGCCCTTAGCACAAAGGATTTGTCTCCTGACAACGCGTATTGGATCAACTTGCAAAAAAAACAAATCAAAGACAAGTTACGCGCCCAAATGCCGAGGGATTCGAACAACCAAACCGACGACTCCGACGAGTAGTTTTTTTTATTAATTTCTAATGTATTTTTTTTAATTTCCGTAATTTTTTTTTCTTTAAGATTTTTTTTTTATTTAGTATTGTAATTTTTATTTTTAAAGAATGAAATGAATTTATTTAGTTTTTAAATTGAGGAAAAAAAATAAAAATAGTGGGTAACAAAAAGTGGTGTTATGGTTACCTAGTTTTTTTTTGTGTTGATGTTATGGTGTTAAATCTGATGTGACACCCAAAAAATGGTGTTATGGTGTTATGACACCTGGTGCTCTAAACCATTACTCTCTATACATAAATATTACTGCTGAGTTATTTTATAGACTATAAAATATGGTTATTAAGCGACCAATTCTAATAATTCATTTTTAATTGAAATTAAACTCACAATTTCACCCTTCTACAAACATACACTTCTTTTTTTATTTATTTAAAACTCACATTTTTATCATTTAAAAAATATAATATAATCTCACAAAACGGTTAATCGTTAGGTGGAACAAATTATACGATTACAACAATCATTTAATTAACTTTCAAAAGAGTGACATTTTCATAGATTTTCGACAAACTCTTTTTTTCTGGGTTTTTTCACGATACATGAATATACTCGATATATTACATGTGATATAACACTAATATGTTGACATAAGTATTTGTTTGAAACTCCAAATGATTTACCGTTTTTGCATTTAAAAATACAAATTCTCAGTTTTCCAACCATATCACACATACTTTGTGAACTTCCAAATAATTACAATTTATTCTGAAAAGTTGAAGAAAATATATGATATTTTTTTATATTTAAACTCATTTGATATGTCACATTGATATAACACTAATTTGTAGATCCGAAAACAAACCAACTGACTTAAAATGGACATAAGTATTATTTTTCAATGCGAAAAAAGGTGAATCTATTGGTGTTATATACAGGGGCGGAAGCACTTTGTAAGTAGGGGGCGGTGCCCTCCATAATTCGCCAAAAAACATCGATTTTTAGTGTAAAATTTACCTCTTTTTTTAAAGTGCACCCCACCACAAAATCAAATTGCCCCTCATGTTAAAGCAAAACAGTGTAAAAACCTTATATCTCCGTCTTCATCTTTGTGTGCAAAACGACTTTTGTCAAGAATTTTTTTTTTGCCCCCCGTCCTCTAACTTTCTGGTTCCGCCACTTTATATACAAATACTTATGCTCATTTTACGACAACATGTTGAATGTTCGAACTTATATCAAAGAAGTTTGAATATCAATTTTTTTTCTTTCTATTTTTACCAACTTCTACGAATCAACTGTATTCATTTAGAGGTTTAAAAATTATGTGTGATATATAATTGAAAAGCTAAGGATGTGTATTTTTAAATGGAAAAAACGAGGAACCATTTTTAGTTTTACACAAATACTTATCCTCACTTTACGACAGCATGTTGAGTGTTCAAACTTTTAGATAAGTGTTATATCACATGTTATATATATTAAGTAAAATATTGTACCAAAAAGAAAAGAAAAATGTCGAAAGTGTCCATCTATTGAATGATAGTTAAATGTTTGTCACGATACCGTTATTTGTGTACATTAAATGCTTATCTTCGTACCTAATTAAATTTCTCTCATTAAAACAAGGGGCATTTACATGTATACCAAAAAAAACTTCAATATTTACATATTTCCCCAAACATGTTTCAGTTTCATTGTACATTATGCATTGAAAACTTGTGTTTTGAGAAAATATGTAATTTATGAAGTTTCATTGGGTATATATTTTTTCGACCGGTTTTTTAAAAAACCGGTTACAACTTGCATCTCTACACATTAGTACATTACTGGTAAAACGGGCTATTCGATAAGTCCATTTTGTTAACAGTCCAATAGCCTGTTAATAAGCCCAGTATACCATCAAAAAACGGAACCTAAATTCTATTCAACAAATTAATACCAAGTATAAATACAAAGAGAGGCAACGGCTCCCTGATAGGGAACAAAAAAGAAATTGTCTGAAATTATTGTTGATCTAAATGGCCGAACGTTCTTCCAAATTGGAACACCCACTTGGTAATTTTTGTACTACTATTTGAACCTTTTTATAAATATCTCGGTGGTTTTTTTTTATAAATATATAGTTATTAGTTATATATTGTTTGTTTCATGTGAATTTTTCAACAACTTGTCTTTATTTAAACCCTTTTCTCATAAAGTCCTAAAATTAAAAAGTAAGGGGTGTTTTTTTAAAGTTTATTTATGAAGTTATGAGTTTATCTGATTTTAGCTGATGTTTCAGAAGTTTTATATAAAGCCAAAACAAACACCCCCTGAGGTAAGATTTAGAGTCAGGCTTGCCAAGGTTTCGGCATTGTTATATAAGTTCAAGTCAAGTTTTAGAGTCAGGCTTGCCAAGGTTTATAAGGTGGTTGAGATTTGTGGATCAAGGTTTTGCGGAAGTGTTTTTTTGTCGTGGTTCAAGTCAAGGTTTAATATAGGCATGACAATAGTGAAGGTCTGCAAGGGTCGTTGAGTTGGTTTTTGGTTTGAGGGGTCGTTTTGGTCGTAGTATTAGAGTTGTTAATCATGTAGGGTAGTTGTAACTCTTAACATCTTGCTAGTTTTTAGTTACCTATATGCTTAACGTCTTCCAACCAAAAAAACCGTGTTAAGTGAAAATGTGTGTAAAAGTATGGTTTTTTGCTTTACAAATGTATGCTGTGTTTTTAAGCTTATAAAATTAGGCTACATTTTACATCCTTCTTTTTTCTGTGTAATTCAGGGATGCTTATTATGTGATGAATGTTTGGGAATTCACTCAAATTATTATTTTATATTTGCTAAATTAAGGATATTAAATACCTAAATTCAGATATGAAGTATGTGAAATGTGTGATATAGAGTAGTAATTAACATGTATGTATGCCTTAGATCTATATTTATATTGCGTCATTCGAGCTTTAAGTACAAGAATATACGTTGTTATGTGCATCTAGGCCCAAAGTTGTGGAGAAGTTGGTGCTGTGTAAATGCGTAGTGAGAATGATGGCCTAAAGTAGGATGTGATGAAGGAACGTAGGTGTACTCGAATAGGAAATAGTCTCCCTTCTTTTTCTCGACATTGCTATGTTCATGTATACAAGATGTTCAAGTATGTCTATGTCTCTGCTCTTTCGATTAATATGTGTGTGGTTCCCATATAATGTAGCTACTTTAGTATGGAATTAGTATGCTCTTTGTGTTGTAAACGTATATGTTTTTATATTGTCAATATTATTGTCTTGTAATTATTTTAAGTCTTTTTGCTGCTAGTCATTGATCATCCTCTGCATATATTTCTGATTTTAACTGTCTCTTATGTTTCTGTTTTGTGTTACTTCAGGAGCAAAAGGGAAGGGGAGAGAAAGTGATCCAAGTATAGAGGTACATTCAGATAATTTGTGCTTTATCCGTTGAAATGCGTATATGTTTACTTGTTCAGCTATGTATTTGATGATTGTTTTTGTTTAAGTTTACCGATGACTGGCTTTTTTATAGGAGGATTGTCGTATACCAGATGTGATGGATTTCATCAGCCAAATGCCAGATGGGGTTCTTGTTAACATACTCTCTCGTTTGCCTTTAAAACAAGCGGTGACCACAGGCGTTCTCTCCCCAAGATGGAGGTTTGTTTGGCATTCTCTGGAAAACCTGGACTTTGTTGGTACCAAGACTCTAGCTAAGATGAATAGGAAACACTTATCTAAAGAGCGGGCTAAGTACATCAACCAGGTGAACAGTGTCATTGGAAGTCTTAGAAGTCACAGCAGCCCAATGGTCAAGTCTTTCGAGATTAGTTTTAATTTGGATAAGACATATTTTAAAGATATTGATAACTGGCTCGGATTTGCTCTTGACAAGAAAGTTGAGGTTCTTACACTGGAATTTTGTGAAAATGGTGTCAAGGGTGATACAAAGCAATACTATAATTTCCCTTTACCTTTGTCAGATGGAAGCATGGTACGCCTTTCTGAATGCCCGTCATCCAGCTCCATGGTTGTAGACACTTTGTCGTTTAAGAAGCTCAACTTGTTGGGTGTCAACGTGAGTGATGTAACTCTAAAATTACTACTGAAAAATTCTCCACATCTTGAAACGCTCTACATTTTTGGAGGTGGTTTGTTGACTGATGTTACTGTTGGTGGATGGGACATAAACATGAAAAACTTTGTGTTAATGGGCTCTGCTGAGATCCAATCCGTTTCTTTACATGATTTCGATCTTGAAGAATTTCACTTTAACGGTCTAGATGCAGAAATACGTCTCACGAATCTTCCAAAGCTTAAAGAAGTTGATATTGGCATGGTAAGTGTGGGACTGAATAACAAGGTGTTCAGCACGATCTCATCTGTTGCTTCCTACCTTGAGGTTCTTTCCTTGACCGTGGATCGTGAACGGGTTAGTAGTTCTTCTCTAATTTATTTATGTGTTTTTAATCTTTAACGATAAGATGGTGAGATTGTTTCTATGTTTTCCAGGAAGATATAGAGGTTGAAGCGATTCCAAAACTACTACCAAATGTCAAAACATTGAAACTGACTTTGCCAACTCAAAAATATGATAGTCTAATGGATTTCATTGAAATAGCTAAGAAGTGCCCGAAGTTGGAAACTTTCATAGTTTCGGTATGTTTTCAATAGCTACTTATAGTTAATGTAGATAAATAGAATCGATGTTGACATTCTGTTTATTAGTAAGGATGTTGTTTCTGACTTTATCTAATTCACAAACTATGTTGATATGAGTTTTTTGCAGCTATATTGGTCTGCACCAATCAATGGGAAAAATCCGTGGCCTCCTCTTGGTCACTCCTTTCCACACCTCAAGTATCTTGAGATTGTTGGTTATCGTGGTATAGTTAGCGACTATCAGATTGTTTTGTACATGATAGGCAATGCTGCTGGTACACTCAAAAAGATCGTGATAGATCCTTCCATCCATCCTTATGATGCATGTTTTCTAACTGCAAATGCGTCTTTGAAGATATAGGATGCTAGTCGATTCCATGCCAGAACCGAGCTGTCGAAATGTTGTCCTCCATGGGTGGAGTTGGCCATACTCTAATCTACATTATGATCTTGGTTTGCTGAAGCTTGTTAATGCTCTGATTCTCCTCAGAAACTTTCTAGTTGTTTTTAGAAGCTACTGTAGAAACTTGTTAATGCTTTTGGATCATGTTTTGTCATATGATACTTGAGTTTGCTTTTATGCGTGTTCATGGCCTGGCTTGCATTCAGTAGGTATCAGTAGCTTTGTATTTGTGTTGGTTGAATGAACAATGTGTTAACGTTTAGTTCGATGGAATACAACTAAGCTAATGCTCAATGGAATGAGCGCAAGTAACCAGTCACCTGCATACATATACTATTTTTGACCCGTTGCCAAACCCTCCGATTTTCCTGTGTTATGGTTTCTTTTTAGGTCAGGTACCATGCATGACCCTTCTAATTTTAAGTAACCATATTTTTGGCTAGCTGTAGATAGAGATATCCAAACTACTTAGTTTTGTGCTCAATTTCACTTCTGGTAGTAATGAGGATCAAAAGTATAATTTCTTTTGTTTCCATGAGTCCTTTTTTTCTCATGTTTAAACCAGGGACGGAGCCCAGAAAGAGAATCAATAATTAATTCCTTATTTCCATTCTCATGTGCAAACAAACAAGAAATACGCCTTCTATTTCGTTTCTCCCATTTCCATTCACTCCTACCAAACAACCCCTAGAGTTAAAAGTAACCCGATGCATTAATTACTGATGGACTAAGTAAGTACAATTAACCTATTGATGAACTAACTAAGCAATAGCTAAAAACACAATGCATTGAGACATGATGCATTTTAGAAATTTAAATGCTTTCTTTTTACGAAAATCAGCACTACGAAGCAAAATTATATCGGGTTCCCATAACACTGCGGGAGCCCCTACTTCCGTCCTTGGTTTCAACAAGGTTGATGTTGTGTGACAAAATTATTCAAGGTATCTAATTTACTATGTCATCCAATGCAAATGGTTTTTTTGGTTTCCATATGTTATTCCCCATCATTGATACCACATCGCCCGTATGTAAATTTGTTATCGAGACGTGTTTATCCTATCTTGACCCGCTACAGGTGTAAACATTGAGTCAAACTCTAACTTGACTTCACTCTCATAGTTGAATAGAGCCTTTATGTTCCACGTGGTTTGCTCATTTGAACACCATACACCCGTGTCACATAAGTTGGCACATGTACATCATTTCGTTATTAAAAGTCGGCGACCATACATCCCCAAGGACAAACGGTGCAATTAGCACGTGTAGCACCTAACGGAGACATAATCGCATCGTTCGTCCTCAAGTATGTCTTGACTTTTACTAACGAAGGGTTGTACATGTGTCAACTTATCTAACAAAGATGCATGATGTTTAAATGGGCAAATCACAAAGATGTATTTGAGAGTTTGTAGGATTCGACACCCTACAACCTGGTTACTAGTCCGGAATAAATCTGATCTTGAAGACGAACACAACCCAGCAGATTACGTGTGACAGAAAAAAGAAAAGGTGCACAAAAATATAACCCTCAATATTACATGTTTATTGAGTAAAGAAAAGAATAAAGTACAAAACCACTTCCCCCCTCACCTCCTTTTATAGAGATGAGAAGGGAGACCAAACAGGTTGGAAAGAATAAAGTATACAACCCTTCCACCCTCACCTCCTTTTATAGAGATGAAGGGGAGAATGGGCTTGGGCCATAGAAAAACCCAACAACCCTAATATGGCTATAATTAGAGCTAAATTTACACTAAACCCCCTAAACTATTGACTAAAATGAATACTATATCTAATAATTTCCATCTTGGTATCACTATTAGTCAATACAGATACGCACCAACTTTGACCTGTGCTGGAACCTCGGACCGGGAACAGCCTTTTACCAAGGCACCAGTAGCAATACCTGCTATCAACGTTAGCTCATATACTGACTCTGTCAAGAGTCCCTTTAGCCATATTTCCTTCTTCCAAGCCTTAGTAAATGTCATATATCCCATTTCAGTTGTTGACAAAGCCTCCACGTGCTGCAAATTAGCTTTCAAGCTTCTTACACATCCTAGTATCATCAACTCGTGCCTTGTGATTGATCTACCCATGACAGTGATCGATCTTCCCAGGGCGTAGTCAAAATCCACAAAAACTTGTACGCCTGTCTGTAATCCACGATCAAACTTATCCAAAATACCCGCATCTACAGATGCTATGTCAAGTCTCGTGTAGACCACCTGATACTCCTGGCTTCCAACTGCATATATATATATATATATATATATATATATATATGACCAGTTACCATTCTTTTCTACATCACAATCTCCTGATAGACTATCCTCCAACGACAGTGTGGAGTGCCCCTTCAACAAAGTTTGTACTAACTTTTCGTTGTAAATCCTAGACTGTGACACCCTCAGAGTATTACGTCTGATCCCTGATGATCTCCAAACCAAGTATATTTCCCTTTGCTTTAACCAGCAAACCCTTGGTAGCCCAGATCTCAGCCTTGCATCCGTAAGAAAAAACCATATCATCTATATAGAGAAATAGATGTATGAACATACCTGATGTATACTCCCAGTAATAGCCATCACTGTCGTCACTGTATTTCCTGTAACCGTTGCTGAGCACATACACATCTAACTGAGCATCCATATCATATTTCAATCCAGCCTTCCACTTAGAAATTATCTCACAAGCAACTGTATTATTGAAAGTCAATGACTCATGTGCATAAATCTTCTCCACTGCAGCAACTGCAAAAGCAGCCTCATTACTGTCTTCTCTATACCCGAATAGTTCACATGCTAAGTGTTGCTCCCTATCACGTGCTAACTGATAGTCAATCAAATCTTGAGTTTGTACTTCTTGTAAACCAGCTCCTTGATCGACATTCTCCTAAGGTTCCACCTCAAATGTGTAATCCCCTAGCGGTTCCACCTCAAACTAAAATCCATGCAACACCTGCATTGAACCCGTACCCACATCAGAACCAATAAAAGTTTTCTTGTATTCCCCACTCTTATTGAAACCCATATTCCTGTAAAGCACTACCTTTGAAGTAACATCATCTAACCTCCAAAACTTATTACCCACTATACTTTTGTGGTATCCCAGGAATATGCATTTGACCTTAGCCGGTTCAAGCATCCCTTGCTTAATACTAGCAAGCCAACCAAAAACCCCCTAACATATCTATAGGCTTCTTGAATCCAATCGCTAATGATGGTGACATTTTCACTAGATATGTAGACCTGGTTGTATCCTCTACACAAAAAACATTGGACAGACAAGACTGAATCAGAAAATAACGCACCTTAGCAAAGAGTGTCACGTTTGTCTCATTAACCAACCCATTCTGCTGCTGTATCCCTGCAACACCCAAATGTTTGGCGACCTCACTCTTCATACATTGTTGTATAGACCTCTGATTACAAGAATCAAAAACATTACCCGTCTTGATCTTTCACCCAGTCTGATATTCCTTTTCCTGCTTCTTTACCAAGCAGTCCGTGTTTGTCTTCTCTTCAGGTTGCTTGTCCTCCAACCGTCTTTGAGCCTGATATGTGCTAAAACACACATCATTTGTACATCGGAAAATGCTAATAAACGCACTAAAACACTAACATATGGATAAATATGTTGCAATTATGTTTGTATTGTGTTTTATGTCTTACAGGTACAAAGGATTGAAAACAAAGCAAAAACGGTAATTTTCGGGTGACCTTCGACGACATTTTTACGTTTATTGAGGTTGAAACGAAGTCGTTAATTTTCCTCGATCACACCATTGGAAAGATCACGAAATTATGAGTCCAAAGGTACCGGCCTTTCATATTTGAACCTTTTTTTATTTTGAACCTTTTTCGTCCCTGTTTGAACCTTTAATGCTAGTATAAAGAACTTGGCCAAATAAGGGTTAAGTAAATAATTATGCATATATATAACAAGACCACTGCCTAGCGCAGTTGGTCTTGTGGCTTGCTTTGAGATTTCACCCGGGAGGTCGTGGGTTCGAAACGCAGGAGGGTTAATATCCCCTCTACGCCACGTCAGCTGACACGTGGCACTACGTGGCATGCCACGTGGCGGACCCCGACCCGACCCGATCCAGACCCGGCCCAAGACCCGACCCGATCCAGACCCGACCTGACCCGGTCCAGACCCGACCATGACTCACCGGTTGATTGGCGGTCAACCGCCGTTGACCGGTGGTCCGACGGTGGTCCGCCGCTGTTGACCGTCGTCCGCCGCCGTTGACCACCGTTGACCGGTGGTCCGGTAGTGGTTCCGGTGGTGGTCCGGTGACGGTGCCGGAACAGTAATTACACCACGTGACACCACTCAGGTGGTGACACGTGGCATTATAATGATTGGAGTACGAGGTACTGTGCAGGTGTACAAGGTTGTTAGTACGAGGAATGATCCAGAAGCACATGTGGCAGCATCTCATTGGTGGATCCAGCTGGCGGTTACGAGGTATAATCATTGGCGTATTAATAACGCGTTGGGACGAAATGACAAAAATGCCCCTCACCTTTGCACTAAAACGCGTCAGAATGGCCTGAAAAGACGAAAATGCCCCCAAGCCCACTTTGGGCTATAAATTGGAACGCAACAGCTCATTTGTGTGTGTTAGATTTTAGTGAATTTTTCACATAGTAGTTGTAGTGCTAATTTTAAAAGTAGAATAATGTAGTTTATTTTGGGCTTATTGTAAAAGCTTATTGAAGCTTATTAGATCTAGCTTATTGTAACTCTTGAGCTTATTAATAAAGAAGTTTATTTCAAAGGTTGGTGTTTTTTTAGCTTATTATTTATGCTTATTCTCTTGTCTTTTTCTTATTTCTTTTTAGCTTATTTCCAAATAAGCTCATGCTTATAGCTTATTTTTGGATCCCATCTCTTAAGCTTATATTCTAATAAGCTACTTCCATAGCTTATTTAGACTAGCTTATTTTATATTGTTTTCGATTTAGAGCTTTTCGAGTGAGCTTATTTTTTGATTGCTTATTTTTATTCAAGTTTTTTTATATAGATCTAATCCTTAATCATACCCGATCCGAGTTCAATTGATTGAACACCTTAGTTTCGGGTGGATTTTGATCTAAAGTTTTTATCTTTTAGCTTATGGTCTTTAGAATAAATTCTAAAATAGCTTTTGCTTATCTTATTTTTTTCTTTCTTTTCTTGTCTTTACTTTTTCAAAAATGCTGATTGTTTGATTAAGCTCGATTCGAATGCTAAAAAGGGTGTCATGAGTCTCCTACTCGACTTATTCACTAAGTCTTGAGCACTTTT
>BQNB010065496.1:0-25826 GCA_026074375.1 Tanacetum coccineum
TTGGGTGATGCTATAATGCCGTAGCATATATGGAGCACAAAGAGGGTTTTTGTGAATTTTTATCTAAGTGTAATGTGTATGTATATAAGATGCATAATTGGTCAAGGAGACATAAGGGGTGTCCTAGGGATGGCCTTAGTCATGGTCATTAGTCAAAGAATGGTAGGGATGGGGGGTATGGTGTGCCATAAAGAGGTATGGCATGAATTTGACCAAGATGAAAGTCTTATCTTATTTTTCAAGTATATGTTTGTACATGTTGCATTATTTTCGGCAAAAGTAAGTTATAAATGATATATTTATGTAATTTTTATGTATTGGGTATAAAAGTGGGTATTTGTTGAAGCGTAGAAAAGTTTTTGTGGTTCCGGGAGTGCCTAAACGCAATTTATCGCGAAACGTATACACTTTACGTATCCGATAAAAATAAAATGAACAAAGTTATTAATTATCCTTAAAATAATTATATAACCCTTGCTTGATGTAAACATTTAATTGTTTGGTGCCCGTTTACATTGAACGCTAATTTTTGGTGTACGCGATTTAACCTAACGTTTACAATTTCAAGTAAATGCGTACAATAATAAAAATAAATAGCATAGTTATCGACGTCGTCAATGACTTGAAAACACAGGGTGTTATACTGTCTGTGAGGTTTGCTCTCTATTTATAGAGTCCTTGTGAAGCTTCTAGTTCTTGAGTCTGTTATACGCTCCCATTCATCTTGGCCCTTCCTTTATTTGCAATCATTAGCTCTCTTGTTATCAGCGTTGGATCAACTTTGGAGAACACGGATTGCCAGTGTGGCAATCCGTGTGTCAGACCCTTGTTCTTGTTTTAGCTTGATTTTAGTGTAAAAACCTACTCCCTTATGTGTTTCTTTCATAATCCGCGTGGCATTCCTTTGGGTTTCCACTAATGAGAGCCTCTCAATGACTCATAATTATGCCAGCTTGGATCTTAGTACTCGAATCTTCTTTCCCTGCTGTTAATTTCAATTTTCCCTTTGATTTTGATGTAGGTAAATTTGCAAGAGACGATGAACAGTAAAAATAGCTTTTCCCGCGCCTTTTACTCTTTTATACACTTTGTTTGACCTAGGGTTAAAAGGCTTTGACTTGGGCTTAGGGGAATGTTGGGCCAGGTAAAGGGGTTTGGTAAATGGGTTTATATATAAAAGATAACGAGTGTTATCTCTTATAATAAAAAGAGATAATGACCGTTAGGGTTTTTAAGGGCTTTTTATGTAATATGGTTTAATTTAAGAGGCTGTTTTAGGTTTTTATGGGTTTTGTCTTTATAGGTTGACCAAGAGTTGACCAAGGGTTGACTTTTGTTGACCTTTATGTAGAAATTCCTAGCTCTTGTGTGCTTAATCCGTTCCTGTATCTATGTTTGCCTAGTTTTTGACTGTTTTCTTATGATTTTTGCATATCCGTACCTACACATCCACAAACAACAAAACACACATATACAAGCATATTTTGGACATTTTTGACCATTTTAGGGTTTGTTTCAATATAAAACGGATATGTGATTTCTCACATATCAAGGATATGGCACACAATTGAATGAAATGAGTAACAAGTCTGAAACGGATAGTGAGATTAGTATGAGTGTTTTTGAGGTCAGGTCAAGTGATGAAGAGGTCACACCAGTAGATGATAGGTTCTCCAAAGCAGATGGGTATCATGCGTTTCCCCCACCTATAACAAGGAACTTTCTAACCCCAAGAGCTAACATATCATTTGCAGGTTTAGAGGAATATGCCATTAGTAAAAAATCATTGAGTCAAAACAACTGATCTTAATACTAACACTAATGAGACTATAGGTAAAACAAATGAAGTAAATGTTGAAAAACCTAAGTCAGTCTATGAATCAGTTGTGTCTACACCAAACATTAACAAAGAAAAAGTTATCATTGAGGATTGGAACTCGGATGATGAGAATGATATGTCTGATGTGGTAACAACTAGCCCTGTTAGGACTAATGAGACTCAAACAGTTAGAACTAAAGTTGATAAAATTAATCAGGTTTCTTAGAAAGGTGGAATTGGATTTAAGAAAGTAAAATCTTGCTTTGTTTGTAAAAGTACTGACCATTTGATCAAAGATTGTTATTTTTATGATAAAAAGAGTCCAGAACCTAAGTTGAGAAATGTGGTAAAACTGGTCAAAGAGTGGTCCAACCGGTATAGGATAATGCTAAAAGGGTTCATCATTAAAATTTTTCAAAGAAATTAAATTACCCTCAAGCAAGAAGGACTTTTGTCCCATCAGGAGTACTAACTAGAACAGGTGTGGTTAGTACTGTTAGGCCATAGGTTAATCCTGTTAGGCCAAATGTTAGTACTGTTAGGCCATAGGTTAATCCTGTTAGGCCAAATGCTAATACTGTTAGACCACAGGTTAATCCTGTTAGGCCAAATATTAGTACTGCTAGGTTTGTTGGCACTATTAGACCAATTTACCTAAGAATGGATAATGTAAGACCAAGAGCCTTATACTCACCAATCAAGAGGTCTTACTATATAAAACCAACTTAAAAAAGGATGTTAAAACTTTTAGGGTTAAAAATATGAGTACTGCTGGGACAAAAGCAGTAGTTAATACTGGTAAGGGTAAGATGGATAATGCTCTTAAGAAGTCAAGGTGGGTTTGGAGGCCTAAGGGAAATTACATGGATCATGAGTCCAAAGAAAAAGGATCTTTCATACTCAAGAAGTTTAAGTATGTTGACCCAAAAGGGATATCCAAGTATGTGGTGACTTGGGTCCCTAAGAGATACTGATTTCTCTTACTTTTTGTGCAGGGCAATCCAGAGATCTGTTTACAGGATCATACAGTGGTGGATAGTGGTTGCTCTAGCCATATGACTGGCAAAAAAGCTTATCTTTCAGATTATGAAGATTACAATGGAGTTGTGGCTTTTGGAAGTGATCCTAAAGGAGGTAAAATAACAGGTAAAGGTAAAATCAGAACTGCTAACTTAGACTTTGATGATGTCTTTTTTATAGATGAACTTAAGTTTAACCTTTTCTCTGTCTCAAAAATGTGTGACAAGAAAAACAGTGTCCTTTTTACTAACATTGAATGCCTTATTTTGTCTCCTAGCTTTAAGCTTCTTGATGAAAATCAAGCTGTACTTAGAGCTCCTAGACAGAATGGTGTGTACAGTTTGGATTTAAAGAACATTGTTCCTTCTGGAGGTATAACTTGTTTATATGCAAATGAAACAACAGATGAGTCTAAATTGTGGCACAGGAGATTAGGTCATGTGAATTTCAAAAATATAAACAAACTTGTTAAGGGACACCTAGTTAGAGGCCTACCTTCCAAAGTTTTTGTGAATGACCACACTTGTGTTGCCTGCAAGAAGGGTAAGCAACATAAGGCCTCCTGTAAGGCCAAGTTAGAAAGAACCATCAGAAAGCCCTTAGAATTACTTCATATGGACTTATTTGGACCTGTCTCAGTAGAAAGTATTAATAAGAAAAAGTATTGTTTGGTTATGATTGATGATTTCAGCAGATTTAGTTGGGTATTTTTCTTAGCTATTAAGGATGAAACAAATGAGATCCTTTATAAATTTATCATAGGCTTAGAAAACCAATTGAACCATAAAGTTAAAATCATTAGATGTGATCATGGGACAGAGTTTAAGAACCATGCTATGAATGAATTCTGTGCTAAGAAAGGGATAAAAAGGGAGTTTAGTGTGGCTAGAACTCCATAGCAAAATGGTGTTGTAGAAAGAAAAAATAGGACCCTAATTAAGACTTCTAGAACTATGCTAGTAGACTCACTTTTACCTATCCTATTTTGGGCAGAGGCAGTAAACACTGCTTGCTATGTACTAAATAGGGTATTAGTGACCAAACCTCAAAATAAGACACCTTATGAACTATTAATAGGTAAACCACCTAGTATTAGTTTTATGAGACTGTTTGGGTGCCCCTTTACCATTTTGAACACCTTAGATCTCTTGAGCAAATTTGATGGAAAATCAAATGAAGGATATTTGTTGGGATACTTTACTACTAGTAAGTCTTTTAGAGTATACAACAAAAGAACCAAAAGAGTAGAAGAGAACATGCACATTGATTTCCTTGAAGATCAACCAAATGTGGCAGGAAGTGGTCCTGATTGGATGCTTAATCTTGATTTTCTAACAAATACAATGAACTATATTCCTGTTAGTGTAGAAAATTAGGTTAATGTGGATACAGGTACACAAGAACATTATGTTACAGGTTCATCAGAAAAAGATAAGGAACCTACTCAGGAATATATACTTCTTCCACTACACCCTCATAGGCCAAGGATTTTAGTAGAAGATGTTGTTCAAGCTGCACAAGAAAAACCTTCTAAAAATTCTCCTAAAGACAATGATGTACAGGATTCAGAAAATGTTGCTGAAAAAGAAGAACAACATACGTTGACAGAAGCTGAACAAGTCTTGAAAGATGATCTTGAGAGGATGATTGCTCAAGAAATTACTGCTAAAACTATGGATGATGCTATAAGACAAGCCTTTGAAGAAGAAAAGAAGAGGGCAGCTCAGGCTACCAGTATTAACAAACTTAATACTGGTAGGCCATCTGTTAGTACTTCCAATTCACCATTAGTTAGTACTGCTAACACACCATATGCTAGTGTTGTTAGTACTCCCACTGGTGCAAATACTGGTGGATCATTATTTGTCTATCTTGAAGGACGAATACCTATTGATGCATCTACTCTCCCCAATGCTGATTTACCCATTGATCCTAATATGTCTAACTTAGGAGATGATTCTGATGTATTTCCAAATGATGGCATATTCAGTGGAGCCTTTGATGATGAAGATGTGGGTGCAGAGGCTAATTTCAACAATATGGATAACACCATTGATGTCAGTCCTATTCCCACACTCAGAGTTCATAAGGATCACCCTAAAGGTCAAATTCTAGGAGATCCTAAATCAGCAGTTCAAACAAAAGGAAATATCTAAAAGGCTTTTTCAGTACAACAAGCTTTGGTAAGCTACATCTACAATCAGAATAGAACAAATCATAAAGACTATCAGAACTGTCTGTTAGCATGTTTTCTCTCCCAAGAAAAACCCAAGACGATATCACAAGCCTTAGAGGATGAAAGCTGAGTTGAAGCAATGCAAGAAGAATTGCTCCAGTTCAAATTACAGAAGGTTTGGATACTTGTTGATTTGCCATTTGGGAAAAAGGCAATTGGCACAAAGTGGGTCTTCAGGAATAAGAGGGATGAGAGGAGTATTGTTGTGAAAGAAATCTCTAACTGTTAAAGAGTCACATTGTAGTGACAAGGGTTTAGAGAGGAGGCTAAGGTATAGAACTACTCGATGATGGGAGTCTATCTTCGCACTCTCACTGTCCATCAAAGGATTAAGCGTTAGTCTCAATAAATTCACTATGTATTTTTAGTATTTATAATCGCGTTTGCCCTTTTAAATCATAACACCCGTTACATTAAATTTCGTCCCCCTAACCTTACTCAAAATGTATTAACATTTCAATTGTAAAACTTGAGCGTCAAACAATTGAAACTGTTTACATCAAGCAAGTGTTAAATAATTATTATTGAGGATATTATTAAATTTTGTTTATTTTCCTAGTTTCTAGTTTAGTTCGTAAATTTATTACATTCTGCGATGCCACTAAACGTACGCTTTAGCGGCATACCTGGAACCACATTAACTAATCTTACGCTACCAACAAACTAACCATTTTTATTTTCACTCATGATCTAAAGAGAGTATGAAATACTTTCTAACATATAACTTGTTCAAAAATGGGACTTAAAGATCCCCATATACGAGCGCTCTGTAAATAAGCAGACTTCACAAGTGATGGCAAGTCATACATTTTTATATAACCCAAGAGACTAACACGTTTACATAGTAACATTTACACTTTCAAAAGAAGCAAGATATAATACTGACATTTACTCTATTCCAAGAAAATAACTAAGATATTCTTCCATTGATTTCAAGGAGATCATCTCCAAAATAGGGAACACAAAGGACTCATATACATTACCTAAGGCAAGATGCAAGTATTGGAGTTTTGCAAGACTTAGTACATGAACTAGTGTTTTGACCACTACACCACCCTATTTCCACCCATGTACCATCCTCCCCCCCTCTCTTGTTCCTTAACATGATTATTTCTGGTTTTCTATTACACTAGAGCTTATCTTCTTAATCATATATACTTGCACAGTCGTACACGAAAGATTAACACATAGGCTCTGACACAACTTCAACACTTTACCCTAAAAATCAAAACCATCCTCTCTTTTTCCTCTTATACGCTTGCCCTTCACGGCTTACAGAACAAGCCCCGTTTTTTATAACTCAATATCCTTAGCTTGATTTGTGCTAAGCACACGACATCAAACAACCATGTTACTCAAACCATACCTTCATTTTCTAAGACCATGCAAGCATACACACATCATTCCTAAGATATACTAAGGTGTTTGCAAGCCTTGGTTAACCATTTACAAGTATTGAAGCAAAGAAAGTAA
The DNA here is from genome assembly GCA_026074375.1 of Tanacetum coccineum. Taxonomy (NCBI): domain Eukaryota; kingdom Viridiplantae; phylum Streptophyta; class Magnoliopsida; order Asterales; family Asteraceae; genus Tanacetum; species Tanacetum coccineum. Next base: position 6,549 of record BQNB010065496.1, read on the forward strand.
GATTAGGGTTTTCAACCTAATCTATGGTTTTCATCTCTTGCAAGCTTTGGTTTTTAATCTAAACAAGGGTTTAGATTATATTTCTCATCATCATACATCATAAGAAGGTCAACTAAAACCCTTTATGTTCTTACATTTATCATTATATGCATATGTTAGTTCTTTATAGCAAAAATCACCATTAGGACTTTTAAACATGTAAAAAGAGTTTTTACTTGTGATCATCATTCTGTACACTTTTACATATGTTATGATGTTAATGATATCATGTTAAAATAGATGTAAAAGTATTGTACCATGTTGATTTAGTGTAAAAATGAATATATACAAATTAGGGTTTTCAAGGTTACTTAATATGTTACAAGTAAAAGTATTGCAAATGACTTGTTAACCTTGTTCATGGACTTTTGTTTATGTTATATGAATACTAAAATAAGGTTATAATGGAAGTATAACTCTTGTACACACTTGGTTAATGTATAAAAAGTTCATATGTAAACTTGTTAAATTAGGGTTTCTTTAATAAGTTATGGTTTATAAGTGTTATTATGGACTTGTTAACTTGGACCTTTGGACATTATGTGGACTAATGGACATATTTATATGTAAGACATATAATATTTTTGGTATAAAATACTTGTGGTAATTTACAAAAGTAAAAAGTACATAAAACAAGCTTTATATAAAAGTATACATATTAAACATAAAGGGGCTGTTTGGATTTCGAATTTCTAACAGTGGGTTTGACATTTTATAAAAATAATACGTCTCATGACGATTCCAAAAAGGTAAGAAACTCGAAAAACGGATTAATAACGAAGAAGTTACGATAAAAACACGATTTACGTTAATACCGGTTTATAAAATAAACTTTATAAAAGCAAGTTATAAAATACTTCTAAAACAGAAAGTTTAGTATTTTTCACAGATTGTACATATTTTTAGGATTCCAAAATGATAAGAATCGTAAATTTTCAATTAATAACGAAAGAGTTATGAATTTCGCGATCTTACGACAACAAAAACTTTTATAAAAGTTACTATTCATGACAGAAACATATATTTTTGTAAACCTCATAAATATATAGAACTTTCAATTACGAGAACGTGCTCGAAAGAATTACTAAAAACAGAGCTAAAACGAATAAAATACGACGTTTACGATAATTAAAGTTTATAAAGGTAATTTTATAAACCATAAACCATGAACAGAAGGTTATAAAATATAAAAATGTAATATTTTTATATATCATCTTAATACGAAGACGTGGACGTAAGAAACACGAGTAACGGGTTTAAAACGGGAAAGTTATGCTAGTTTTACCAAAACGATAATTATAAACGTTTTCACTTTATAACAACGATTTTTTGATGGTATGTTGAGGAACTTGGATAATACTAAAAAGAAATTTCTTATGTATCCAAGGTTTTTAATGGTGTTTCTAAATAATCAAATTGAGCTTGGTGAGCCTTTTAATGATGTTTATCCTACACCAGCTCACAATCTAAAAGTTTTCACAAATATGTCTAGGAAAGGACTAAAATTTTCAAGAAAAATAACACCTTTGTTTCCCAACATGTTGACACATGCAGCAGAGGGTGAAGGTTTAAGAGAACCCACTGAACCTCAACCCACACCCTCTCCTACTCAACCTAGTACAGGAGACCAACCTTCTGAAACATCATCTAGCCATGCCACTACCCAAGACTCTAGAGACACTTTAGAGGGAACTAATAGGAATGAAGGGGATCAGGTTCAGACACCTCATGATAGTCCTCTTTTAGGTGGTCACACATCTGACAGAGCTGAAGGTGCCCTGAACCTACAGGAACTATCTGTTTTATGTACTAACTTGTCTAACAGGGCTCTTGCCTTGGAATCTATTAAGGATGCACAAGCTGCAGAGATCAGTGCATTGAAATCTAGAATCAAGAAGTTGGAAAAGAAGTGCAAGCCAAGCATCTCCCACCACAGGGCATGGTTAAAGAGTGTGAAAAGATTATCCATGAAGAAGAGATTTGGAAAGAAGGAGTCTGTATCCAAACAGGGGAGGAAAAAGTCCAAACCTGAATCAACTTTGGATGACAATACTGTCTTGATGATTAAGATCATGGTATGGAGTACAGGAATAAAAAACTTGAAGAAAGGCTGTGGATAAGGGGAGGCAAAGTGGTGAAACTGAGGAGGTTAAGTTGACTGATGATACAGAAGTTATTGAAGATAAGGGCAGTGGTGATAAAGGAGGAAATGTTGAAGTGAACTATTTTAGTACCTGCTAGACCAAAGTTTAGTACTGCTAGACCAGATATTGATGCTGCTAGGCAAGAAGATAGTGATGTTGAGCCTAGAACTCCTCCTACAACAACAAGTACAATGATGATGAAGATATCACCATGGCTCAAACATTGATTAAGATGAAGGAAGAAAAAGCTAAGGAAAAAGGAGTGTCAATTAAAGATGTTGATGATTCTTCAAGACCTGCAAGATCTATTCTCACATTGAAGCCACTTCCAACAATAGATCCTAAAGACAAAGGTAAAGGGGTCTTGAAGGAGTCACCAGTAAAGAAAGTCAAGAGAAGTGATCTGGATGCAGCTCAGATTGCTAAAGATGCTGAAATAGCAAGACTGGTACATGAAAATGAGCTAGCAGAGATGGAAAGGGAAAGAGAGGAAAGACAGAGATAGGATTAAGCATCTGTGGACTACATTGCAAGTTTATATGATGAAGTTCAAGCTATGATGGATGCTAGTGAAGAGTTAGCTGCTAGACTACAAATGGAAGAAAGAGAGATGTGCACAATAGAAGAAAGGTTAAAGCTATTAGCATAATTTTTTGAAAGGAGGAAGAAGTTACTTGCTGAAGAAAGAGATGCTGTTGTTAGAAACAAACCTCCAACAAGAACACAACTGAGGAGTCTAATGATGACCTATCTTAAACATACATGTAAATATAGACATAATCAGTTGAACAAAAAGATATTTGAAGAGATTCAGGCCATATACATCAAGGAACAAGAAAGAGATGCAGATTTTGTGCCTATTAGGTTTAAGAGAGATGAAAAGATTATTGATAAGATGAACAAGAAAGCAGCTGGTATGGATGAGGAAGAGGTTCCTGAAGAACCTGAAAGCACTAAGGTTGAAGTTAAGCAGGAAGGACGTGAAGAGAACATCAGGAAAAGATCAGGTAGGAGACTGAAGATGAAAGCTATAAAGAAGTCTAAAAGGCAAAAGACTGATTCTGATCTTGAAGAAGAGGAACAACTAAGAGCTTCTCTAAAGATAGTTCCTGATGAAGAAAAAGAGATTGATTATAAGTTTCTGGGCACGAGGGTCACGCAATAGTTAAAGTGGAATCTGCATTTTTATCATACTGAAAGATATGGAGTACCTCAGAATATTAAAGAGTGTTTATAGCTAATGAAGTACATTGAAATATATAATGAACGACTTTCACTGAAATGGTTTTAAGATTTGATAGATTGGACTTCATTGAGCTACATAGTTTAGTGATGCAGAGATTTTCAACAACTCCTGAAGGAATTGATTTAGTTCTCTAGGGAGACTTAAGGATTATGTTTGAAGAAACTGCAGATGATGATATTTGGAAGAATCAAGAGAAATGGATTATTAAGAGTTGGACTTTCTATGAAAACTGTAGAGTTCATATCTTGGCATTAAAAGATGGTACTGAAATTCACATGCTTGTAGAAAGAAGGTATCCACTTATAAGGGAAACTCTTGAGATGATGATGAAGTTGAGATTGACTGTTGAATCTGAAGGTGAAGCTGTTTTTGATCTGCTAAGATTTATTTAAAAGCAGATTGATGAGTTTGGGAGCCAAGATGGGAGTGAGAAGGATCTTTGAGTGTTGGTTTTTCTGAATCACACAAACAGAATGGTCAACAGTTTCACCAGTCTAACATACATCAAGAACTGGCTAGTCGATGAAGCAAACATATGGTAAAGACTTCTCAAATCCATTTACAGCTGATAGTTTGCTAAAAACTATATGGTTCTTAACTCACCATGCTTCACAATAAAGAGTTGGCTAGTCTAAAGCAAACGGCTCTTGGTAAAGACATCTCAAATCCGTTGATAGTTGGTAGTTACTACAAAACAATAAGGTTATTCAGTGCACCATTATAATAGCAATAAAGAATTGGCTATTCCAGAGCAAACGGCTAATGGTAAAGAAATATCAAATCCATTTAAGGCTGGTAGTTTTCCAAAAACTACATAGCCAACTTAGTTGGTATTTTTGTTGTGTTTGGATACATCCTCCTAGTGTTCAAGAAGCTCAAGATGAAGAAACATGAAGGTTGACAAGTAAACATCATGTTTAGGGGAGGATTGTTGGGTTTTAGAAGACTTTACAACTTACTGCTACTGGTTCAACATTGGTGCTGCTAGTGAAGATTTAGTGCTGCTGAGAAAGATTGAAGAAAATAGACTAAGTCTTTAGTACTATTAGAGTATAGTTAGTATTGTCAGTACATTGTTAGTACTGCTAGTATATTTAGTGTTGTTAGTAGTAAGTTAGTGCTACTAGCATATAAAAGTTAGTGCTGTTAGGAGATATGCATGAGTTAAATTAGGAATAGATATGCATTATCTCCTTATGCGTTTTGTAAAGCCCATTAGGGTTTCCCTTGGTGTATAAAAGGAACCTTAGGCATAGTTAATAGATATAGATCAATTAGCAATCATAGCTTGTAACCTAGTACGATTCAAGTTATAATATAAAGTATGAGTTTGATAGAAAATCTTTTGTGTTTTCTTAATACCGTTCTTCTTAGCATTGTTGATTAGTTTCCGCATAATCAATAGCGTTCAATCAGTGTTTCATTATTGTTGCTTTGGATTTATCTAAAGTAACAAACCCTTTGCAAGCTAAAGGTTCAAGATCTATTCAGTAAGTGATCCAACAGTCATCACCAAAACACAAAGAGAATGTATATATTAAATATCATAATATTTGCACTAACAAATCTTATAATTTCATATTTACCCAATCAAAAATGATAATGACATATATACCCAATGTAAACATAAAATTGTCATATATACCCAAACAACTAATTTATTCATTTTTAATTAGTAGAACACTTAATAATCATCACTTCAAGATGTGTTGAATATCATACTCAAATCAATAAATAGGTGAATACTCCCGAGTCTTTTACCACTTAATTTAAATTTACAGGAAAAATAATAAATGTGCGTGAATGATTCTCTATTTCTTGTTGCCAATTATGGCAAAAAAACATTTATGCTACATATTGTTATTTGTATTTTTCATGTATTAGATTTAAAATGAATATATCTAGTAATTTCATCAAGACCGGAATATGTTATTTGTCTTTTTAAGTAATAATTCTTAAAAAAAGAAATAAAAATCATTCACGCACAATGTGTATTATTTTCATGTAAACATGGATAAAAAGATATAAAACGTGCAAGTATTCATCACTTATTGATATGAATATGATAATTGATATTTTTAATTGATATTTATTAGTGTTTTAATAATTGTAAAATGAATACAAATTAGTAATTTTGGTATATATGACAAATTGTTGTTTAAATTGGGTATATATGGCATTATAATTTTGGGTTGGGTAAATATGACTTTTTAATGTCTATAATGGGTATATATGACATTATCTTTTTATGTTGGGTAAATATGGCATTATACGGTTTATTTTGGGTATATATAGAATTAACTCGCAACTTAATACTCGTATCCTATTATGATATCAATTTGTTAATAGTGTTTGTCACGAACATCTCATTGATTTGGGTGGTCCGATGCGAAACTACGAATGAGGCTCCTTAAATCATGAAAAACATAACTACGAATAAGGCTCCTTAAAGATTGAGTCCTCATATTTATTGGGGAGTCTTAAGGGAGTCTTAAAGATATATAGGATTGTTAAACTCTTTATTGAAACAATCAATTCATCCCATCTTCAAGTGAATTAAGAATTCCGAAAGTTGAAACGAACCATAACGACACTAGGCATGCTTAATATATACCATTTCAACTTCTTCTTTGGGGTATGTTTAATGTTAGTGAATATGAAGTGTTAAGAATAATTAATTGAGTCTTTTCGTATCCTGAATAGTTACATATTACAAAGTATAAATAGCATACTTTCCATCTCTTCTACAAGACATGTATCGCGAACAATCTTATCCATTTCCAAATTCATAAAGATTATAAAGAACGATCAATTACGGTGAACATAACATGTACTATTATTCATGACCGATTAAATAGATGTATCATGCTTTTGTATAATGAAATCATGCAAATAAAGCTCAGGTACTGCATTGTTCTCTCTTTGTAGATAATTACTATGTTTGTATCATTTTTTATTTTATTTTTTGTTTCAAGGAGTTGAAAGGAGAAGATATCACATCTTTGAACTATGAAGAACTAATTGCGTATGAAGATGCACTTGAAAATAGATTCTCGGACTGATTTTTATAAACCAGGATAATATTTGTTCATCATCCATGCCCTCTCTTATAAATTTGGTGATGAGGTGTCATTTTATACATTTTTTGGGGTCATTTAACCCTCTAAATCATGCAAATATACCCATATTATGTGCTTAATTGTTTGTTTTTGTATTTTTAGCACTTGGATGGCTTTTAGAGGAAATACATGCGACTTTGGCTCAATTGGAGAAGAAACGGACAAGATTACAACTCTACATCAAATCTTATGAAGAAAATAGCCATACAGTGGCTGGCGACGGTGTCACAGTTTTTCGCGAAAGTGTCAGGATTTTGCGAAGGTGTCAGGATTTCTTGTGACACAGTCAGGATTGTAACGTGACGGCGTCAGGATTTTGTCGACACCGTCTGGACGAACCGACCTAGGGTTTTCCTATACATATAGCCTCATAACTTCATTTTTATCAAGCCCCCAACCCCCAACCTCAAGATCCGATTCTAGGATTTGGGTAGGTGTTTTTCTAGCGCACACTTCGAAAGACTAATCTCTAATCCATAAAATTATCTTTTAATGCGTTTGAATTATCACTTAAATCTTAATTCTCTGTCTTCCAATTCCTCTTAGTATGATTACTGGCATTTCTCTTGTTTGAAGTAATGCTTGGCTTACTTCAAAAAGTATTTATTGGAAAGTGAAATTGTTCATTAGTATCTTGATCTTGTTGTTTATAAGATACAATTAGTATAAATTGATTAAAGTTATAATTCTTTTTTCATATTCTTCTTATTGATGGCATGTGCTGGTTAGGCTCTAGAAAATAACGCTCATACATATTAAAATTGGTTATCGATGTCTCTTCCAACTCGTAGAGTATACACCGTGATACGTTGTTTAACAGGTCTTTCACAATATACCTTACCTAATATGCGTTGATCCTCTTAAGTCAGCATCATTAACTTTTATTCCAGTAGCACTAACTTAGCAGCAGTTACTTCTAATCAACATCAAGAAGCTTTTAATCCCAACAATATCTTTAAGGGATTAAATATAATTTCAAGGTTAGTGACTTAGGCTTAAAACTATATACGACCAATATCGCCAACACCTCATATTTTAAAATCTTAGGATTGTTTGGAAACAATTACAAAGTTTTAGACTTGAAATTGATAACATGTTTCTAATTCATTTAATGTTTCCCTGACTAGTTAATCACCAAGCTTATTCTCGAAAAGTAGTAAAATTTGATAAGAGAGGTACACATAGGTGTGATGATTCCTTTAGATAGTCAATATCCTACAGGAAGAAATGTTTACATCCGAGACTTAGTTGACTTTGGTGTTATCACTTCGACTACTTAGAGGGTTTAATTGTCCACATCCGGGTCTTAGTTGACTTTGGTGTTACAATTTATATCATCACTATCCTGAAGAGAGAAATGCGAACACCCGGGACTTCATTGACTTTGATGATACGGTTGACTTCTTGAAAAGGATTGGGTATTTTGAGTATTTGGGCGTTATACAACAAGATTTCTTCATGCGGGCATTCTTATTCTGATGCGCTTGGAAGAAAGCCTAGAATCTACTCATGAAAGGATTGCTGTTTCGGGGGGAAGCTATGAAAGCTTCTAAAAGAAGAAAAAACATGATTGACTACAGAATTCAACAACTTTCCAAATGTTCAAGTAAAGGATCTGGTATTATTCCAGAGGTTCCCAATGAGCCAAAGGAAAATTCTAGTAGCTCAAGCAGCTCACTTTCTAGACCTGATGATGAAGTTGAAGATGTCTCTAGTGCTGAGGAAAACAAAGCTGATGAAAATAAAGCCGATGCATAAGTTATAGAGAAACAAGCTGGAGATGATCATCCAGTTTAACTCTGTCTTCTGCTGAATACGAGATTCAGTCAATGGTGGATGTTCCCATTTATCAAGGGGACCCAGTTGTCTAAAGAACTCCACTTGAAAATGTTATCTCAATGGTTATTGAAAATACAACATCAACACAGATAAGTGTAGAGTACACATATCCATTTATGCTTAAAATAACCCAATTAAACCCAAAACAGACCAAAAATGGTAAAAATATGCTTGTATTTGTGTTTTGTGTGTGCAGGTACGGATAAATCAAAAATCACAAGAAAACAGTCAAAAACGAACAAGCACGGACACGAGAATCAGAAGAGTACAAAGCCGAAGCCCGAAAAGTCAAGCCTCAGTCAAATCCAGTCAAAGAAAAGCCAATCATTGGTCAACAAAAGTCAACAAAGCCCATTTCCTTTTATTATAAAACACAAGGGCTAAAATTGCAAATTCCCAAACTGTTTTATAACTAGAAAAGGGGAGAAAGAACACAAGGGCCATTTGTGCTATTATTCCAAAGTCCAACAGTTTTAACTGTCGAAATAAGGGCGCCAAAAGTTACTATTCACCCATCGTCCTCCTTTCACCTCCCATGGTAAAACAAAGGGCAAATCAAAATTAAAGGGTGCTTAGGTCAATTCAAGTGATCGTTTACAAAATGGCAGGGAGAGATTAGTCAAATCAATGCTCTAAGTATCCCTCTATCAAGCTTATGCCACGTAGCAATGGAGAAAGCACAATGGAATGTGGGTTTTTGCACTAAAATACTCACAAAAGAAGCACAAACGTCACATCAATGGAATGACACGCTGGCAATCTTCAGGTGTCCACAGCTTGATCAAACGGCCACAATTGATGCTTGAATGATTGAAGAAATGATTGGCCAAGATTGAAAGATTGGAGAGCAGGGCAAGAGATCCTAGAAGCTTCTTTCAGCACCTATAAAAAGGCCTCACTTCTCACACACAAAGGGGATCGATATCTAGGTTTTTAGTAATTTTTAGTCTAGCTTAAATTTCGTATTTTTCTTAAATGTAACTTTCCTTAAAATGTTTTGTAATCTCCTTTCCAAGTAATGTAATCAGTAACTTTTATTAATGAAATTTAGTTTAAATCATTTATAAGCTCTCTTTTCTTGTTATTCAAAAGCTGTCTTAATAAGCCAAAATGTCTCAAAAAGCTAATAAGCTCATTTAAAGCCCTTTCAGTCTATAAGCTGAAATAGAGTTTATTGAATTCAGAATTAATCTTACTTAAACCTTAAATCAGTTTAATCTATCATGGATCTTATTGGATTAGAGCTTTTGGAAGGGGATCTTAACTTGGAAGAGATCCCAAGGACTTTACCCTAGCTTATCTAATAAGCTAGGGAGCTTGTAGCTGCCTTTATTGGTCCTCTTGTTTAGCTAGAGGAGTTTGTAAGTCTCTCTTTCATTTTCCTTTAATTCTAGCTTTAAATAATGATATCTTTGCTTTCTATAATTAGATCTGCTTATTTGCTTATTCTCTTTGCTTATTAGTGCTTATCATGCGTTTTATCTTGCTAACAATTAAATAATTGTTCATATCTTAGTTGTTTATTGTTTTCAATTCTCTTAGTGTTAAATCTTAGATTTTCATATTTTGTCTTAAAAACCATCTAAAAACCAAAAATATAGTAAAGTAGCTAAGTCTTAGCTTATGCTTATTTAGTTGTTAAATCATGCATATAAAGTAAGTTTTAATTGTTAATTGTCTGATATTTCAACTCTTTGTTTACTAGCATTCAAAGTATAGTGCCTTATCAATAATTGTCTCTTGTCGTAAAGTTGTGTTTGTTTAGCTAGTCTCCATTTAAAAAGTCCAAAGCAAATTTGTGATTTCTTTTTGGATAGTTTGATTGTCATAATGTCAGGTTTTTGAGTAGATTTGAGTTTTAGTTTAAGTATTAATGATTTTTATTGGCTTAATAGCTGCCTGTGCACCAGGGATTTTTTCCCTTTGATTTTACTTTGAAATTATGATCTAAGCTCAAGGCTTTAGGATCTTGCTTGGACTTTGTTTAAACACTCTATTGTGTGAGTTTTAGTGCAGGGTTTCCCTTAGGGAAACCTGTATTTTCGTTTTGCACTTGTGCAAAGATGGACCATAGTTACTAACCAAATAGTTAGTACTGCTGTTTCTTGACACTACCCAGTTTTACTAACTAAAAAGTTAGTACTGCTTTCCAAAGTTAGTACTGCTAACTTTGCTTATTTTAGTTGAGTAAAAGTAGGATTTAGGTTTTTTTAAATTCAGATTAGAAGTAATATAGATATAGCTAATATGGTTTAGGTTTAACTTTTTAGTTTACTACTTAATTCTGGCTTATTCAGCTGTTAAAATAAAGATACTTTACATCTAGCAGTACTACAAAAGTAGTTACTGCTGAGGTCTAAGCCCCAAATTAAGCCATCAAAGTTAGGATTTATTAGAATAATCTATCTTTAGCATCTTATAGTTTGTTATGGTCTAATACAGTTTTAGGACTTAAATTACATTTTCTAGCTTATTTTCCTAGCTTATTTTTGCTGTCAAAAAGTTAAAAAACCAAAAACAGTACTTAGGAATTTTAAGGTTTTAATTTGTTAATTTAGCTTATGATTCTAGATTTTTCAGTTTATATAGATAGATTATAAGTAGTTTTATAAGTTCTTAAAGATTTAGAGTCTAGCTTAGCTTTTTAAAGTTTTTAGCTTATTTGGTTTTTATGCTAAATGCCTTAATTTCTGAGTTTGCTTGTTTCCTCCTCATTTTCAGTAGTCTAAAAGTACTTTAAGCTCTATTATCTTTTCAATTTTAGGTTAAGCACATCATAAGCTCTTTAGAACTTCTTTCCTTTTACATTTTGATCTAGTGTTGAGTTTTTTATAGCTTATTTTCTAAAACCAAGGGATAAACCCTCCTTTCTGAGGTCAGTTCAAAAATAAGCTCTTATTGAGCTTATTTGTTATTTTCAGCCCAAGTAGTTTTTATTAATTTTGTTCCCACTAGCTTCCTTTATAACTTTGCTCTTTTAAGTTTTTAGTGATAAGCACTTTTAGAATTTGAGCTTAAAATTGGACTTAGTTTGTTGTCGGGGTAAGTTCTGAGGGACCATTCCTGTAATTTTTCTGTTTTAGTCGTTTTCCAGTTAATCCTTGCCCGTTAAATGTTTTAGCCCGTTAGTCCTTAAGTCTTTTACACAGTTAGTCCCTAAGTTAGTTTTTAATTAGTTTATTAAGTTTTAATTAATAGTTAGGGTTAGGTTTTAATTAGTTAATTTCTGCATATTTTCTTTATCTAAGTGTAATTTTTATAAAAATTTTTAGGATTATATTTTGATGTATTTGTTTAATTGTTGCCTTTAATTTGTTACCCGTTATTCGTTTTTAATATTACTTGTTTTTTTTAGTAGACATAGCTTTCCAAATCAATTATCTTTACTTAATTCAAATCAGAATCCGAACTTAAACGTGGTTTCAATTTCACTAGTCGTTGGGGAAACGACCCGGGTGATCATACTTACCCGGTTTAATATACGTATTATATATTATATTATATATTTTTGAGAGTGAATTTTCCTTAGGGAATTTTCTTAATTTCTCTTTTTAAAGTATTATATTTTATATATATTTTACGTGTAGTAAACTGCTCAATCAGTTTTTGGCGCCGCTGCCGGGGACTAGTGTTTACGATTCCTACGTTTTGTGTTTGTTGATTTGGTTTGAAGATCCTTTCACTCTCGAAAGTTTCATTCTTGTTTTAAAATTCAAAAGTATAAAAAAAAATCATAAAACATAAAAAGTAAAAAAATATTTTCCTTTTCTTTTTAATATAAGTAAAAGATAAAAAAAAAAATCAAAAATATAAAAAATTGTCCTTTAAAAAGAAATAAAATAAACAAAGTTGGTAATCGAACACCAACATATAATATCTTCCATTGAGATATTATCATTTCAATTTCCGGTGAACTTGCAATTGTTCCCAATTCGTAATCAAAGATTTAACACTTGCCATTTGTGTCTCTACCAAGTACGGCTCACCTTGAAAAGCAATTTTCAAGAGCTACCGTGAAGTAGTTGATTATTTGGTTTAAGTCTCTTTCGTGTAACCGTTAAAATTCAAAAAAAAAAAAAAAAAAAAAAAATAAAAAAAATTAGTGTAAAGTTTTGCTTTTTAATTGTTAGTTTTTCTTTTTATGCGCACTCGTTCGCAATCTCGAAGACGCGTTTAGTTTCTTAAACAGGGTTTAGATCACTTTGTACCATCATCTCACTTCATTTTTAAGGTTACCTAAAAACTCTTAATCTCTTCATTTTTATGATTTTATGCATATATAATGTTTGTGTAGTTAATCACCATCTAAGAACTTGTTTACATGTAAAAATGGATTTTTACACTTGTTTATGATTTGGTAAACTTTTATATATGTCATATGAATGTTGGTATCATGTTATAATGGGAATATAAGTATTGTACATGTGTGGATTATGTATAAAAAGTATATATAATCAAGTTAAATAAAAGTGTACTTATAAAGTTCATGAAAATATAAGTATGTACACATTTGGATTTGTGATTTCTTGGACCAATTTAAGGACTAATCTTGGACTAGAGATCCTATAGGATGTAAGACATGTGCTAATGAGTTGTCTGTAATGGACTTGTAAAACAAGGTGAATTAAGTTAAAAGCATAAATTACGGTTTGAAAACTGGTTTTTATCAAAAACATGCCAAACTTCTGTTTTAATTCGAAATATAAATGTATTTATTTTATGTTTTTATAAAATACTACATCTCATAAGGATTCCGGATATGTAAGGAACTCGAAAAACGGATTAATAACGAAGAAGATACGTAGTTTACAAGTTATACGTTAATAAACGGGTTTATAAAAGAAATTTTATAAAAACAAGTTACAAAATACTTCTGATATATAAAGTGGGTTATTTTTATCAGATAGTACACATTTTTAGGATTCCAAAACATTTAAGAATGTAATTTTCAATCAATAACGCTGGAGTTATGAACTTCGGCAATGTTTACGGTAATGAACAAAGTTTTATAAATAATTTTTATACACTTGGAACAGTTAAAAATCACTATTCATACACAGATAACATTTTTGGAAAAATGTTATAATTTGATAGATTTATAATTTAAGATGTGCTCGAAAGATTCACTCAAATCGGAGCCAAAACGGATTATAAATATGAATTTAGGTGTTTTACGATAACAGAATCTATTAAAAATAAATTTTAAACTGTTTAATGTAACAGTAAAAACCATTGTTATAGGGGACCTAAAATATGAAAATGTAATATTTTGATAACTCGTCTTAATACGAAAGCGTGGACATAAGAAACGGGCTTAAAACGATAAAGTTACGTCGTTTTTACTAATGAAATATTTATAAACGTTTTAACTTTATAAATACGATTTCACAAACATAATTGATGGGTGAATGTAGATTGATAGAAATTGTATATTGTTAGTAGTTATATCAAAGTGCTTCTAGTACTTATACGACCTATATTGGATTAGGTCGCATCGGTCATTATGTGAGGCATTTTCTAGTGATATATTGGTTATTATTACTCAAGGTGGAGTATAGCCCCACGTTTTATATTTTAATGATTTAAAAGTTTTGGGGTGAGAAACTTATGCCGTTTTTACAATTGGACGCATGTGGACTTTCGCATTATGTTTACCGTGTTTGCTAAGTAGCGATAACCCTCCTAAGCTATTATCATGAATATCAATTATATTCGTTGAGGCTGAATGTTATAATAGATCTTATTTGGGATTTGACATCCCCGTATGGTGAGTCATGCCATGGTGCCAGTTTTCAGGAACGAACTGTTATACCATGGTTGAACATAGAGATAATGTTGAGGGTTAGACATCATCACGACCAACTGTTGGGGCAATTTATATTGCATTTCATACATGTCGAGCTTACAGAAAATGTCATGAGCTTAGAAAACGTAAATTAATTTTTTGAGTGTTTGCATCTGTTGTATTATCATGGGGAAATCTTGCGGTCCTAATTATAATTTATACAACATATGAATTTACTTCAACATTATGTGTGACGTTTTAAGCAATGTTTTTCTTAGGAAGAACGTAAGGTCCAAGACAAGGATACATTGGTGGTGTTTATTTTGGGAAGTAAGCATTAAAGATGTGGTCTGCATTACATTTTTGGGAAACATTTGTTATGAGCTAGCATCTTTGTGATTTGTATTTGAACAAGTGAAGCTACGGGGTTGTTGTTGTAACAAAAATTTTGCTAAATCCAATGTATAGGTTTTAAACGAATTTTTGATCGTTCTTATATATATCTTATGTTATTGATCTATGAAGTACCCCCCAACCCATATTCCACTGCGACCCAATTTGGGGGTGTTACACACAGAACTTCTTCTTTCAAATATAAACTTGTTCACTTAGGTATTTCAGCAACTCCAGCGCATTAAAGGGAAGTGCTTGCAAGACAGGAACTTATGGAATTTATAACATATGATTTAATTAGGTGTCGGTCTAGTAAAGATGATAAACACACGTTCTAGATCTTCTTAAATTACCGGCTCTCTCAACTCAATTTATCAACCACAACCACTTATTCAGAAACGGCGAAGCAATTACAAATACACAGCTATAACAACGGATAAGACACTTGCAATTGCATTCAAACCTTAACTCGACAGGCTAAAGGGTATCTATATATTAGGTACCAAGGTGTGTTTACCTAAATACTTATAATTCTCATAATTTAGTGGACTAGGTTGTGCTAGTTATAATGTCAATCGGGGTGGATTTTGCCTTACTAGGAGCATTTTTTATATCGAAAGCATATATATAAATTTTTTGTAAAATATCAGTTATAAAATTTTTGGCATGGTAAACACGGAGAGATATGATTATTTTTCCTATTAGCTCTCCTTCACACTTAGTTGAACATTGCGCCCTAAGGTGATAACTGATAACTAGAGAATAGAGAAAATTAAAGGAAAATGGTACTTCCTAGGGCATAGAGATATATAGCTGCGAGAGAGCTATTTTTGAGCATACTTCATCTTTAAGCTATATTACCTGCATAAAAGTAAATACACAAAAACACAAAAAAAGAAAATAGTTTTTAGGGTTTTATTAGAAAATATAGGATTCGAATGGGAGTTGTTTGAGGAGGGATCCTCCACACTTAAGTAAAACCGGGTTGCCTCTCCAGAGAGGCGCTTAATTATTTAAGAGAATGTTAGCTAGACTCCTGCTTCTGGAGTTTATTCTTTGGGAAAGAAGGGAATGACTGTTTCCCTTTGGTCATTATAATATTCTTCTTCATGATATAATTTGAGTCGATGGCCATTAACAATAAATGTTTTTCCATCTTTTCCATATAATTCAACATATCCCAATGGATATTGATGTTATACTACGTATGGTCCTAGCCAGCGAGATCGGATTTTTGGTTGTTTGAATTTATACTTTGAGTGAAAAAGCATAACCTTGTTTTCATGTTTGAATTCTTTTTATTCTTAGTTTTTCTATCGTGCCAGACTTTGGTTTTGCCTTATAAAGTCCGAGCTTTTTATTGGTTTTGATGTCTAAGTTCATCTAATTCTGTTTGTACTAAACATTCGTTTTTTTCTCGTAGCGAGAGATTGGGTTACGTTCTAAGTGCCTAGTATCATAGTGTTTAATTTCAAACGGCAGGTGACGTTCTTTCCATATGATGAGTTTGTATGGTGTTTGTATACGGTCGGGTGTTTTGTAAGTAGTGCGGAAAAAGCCACAAAGCGTCATCAAGTTCTTGACCAATAGCAGGATTGTCTTTACAGTCTTTTTCAAGAATTCTTTTGAGGGCTTTGTTCGTGTTTCAACTTGACCACTTGTTTTGAGGGTGGTAATGATGTAGAGAAACGTGTGATTAACTCCATATCTATTCATAGTCTTTTCCATTATCTTGTTACAGAAGTGAGTACCTCGGTCGCTTATTAAAGCTTTAGGCATTCCGAATCGGCAGAATAGTTTTTTTAGAAAAGTACTACAACTGGGCATCATTGGTTGGCAAGCTGAGCTTTCGCCCATTTTAGAAAATACATATTCGACTGCAACAAGAATGTATTCAAACTTATGTAATTTTGAGAATGGTCCCATTAAAGTGATTTACCACTAAATATCGAAATTTCACTTTACCTGAATGTTGGTTTAAGGGCATCTCATACTTTTCATATATTTCTCTTTTATTTGGCATGCTTGCAAAGTCGGACTAGAGTATGCGCTTCCTTTTATTGATTGTTGGCAGTAAAACTTCCTGAGTCTAGACTTTTTAGTAGGTTACGTTTGGTCCATAATGTCCACCGGTTGGTCTGTGGTGACGTTGATCTAAAATGGTTTGGGTTTCTGGTTCCAGATACACAGCGTCTGATCATACCGTCAGAAACATTTTTCTGAATAAGATAGGTTCTTCCCTCAAAAGTCGTGTTTGGGTGTCAGAGAAGAATTTGTTCTTTGTTGGTAGTCATTCCTTTTCGGTTATAATATCACCCACCAAATAGTTTGCAAAGTTTGTGAACCATGGTTCATGTATGGTGATTTTCATAAGGGTTTTTCCAGGAAAGTTGTCGTTCAACCTCACTATTATCATTGACTGTTATTGTATCCTAGCTAAGTGATCGGCAAACAACATTTTTGTACCTTTTTTCTTGATTTCTATATCGACTTCTTGTGTCGGAGTAGAATCCATCGAATAAGACGAGGTTTTGCGTCTTGTTTTTTAAACAGATGTTTAAGAGCTGAAGTGATAGTAGTCTTGTGAAAACAATAGTTTTTGATCGTATAAGGTAGGATCTAAGTTGCAAAGGAAAAAACTACAGCCATAAGATCCTTTCTGGTTATGGGTGTATTTTTGTTACGCTGGGTTGAGAGTTTTGCTGCGAAGGTAGATTGGGTGACTCGTTTTTACCATCTTTTTGACCTAAGATTGCTCCGACTGCAAAATCACTTGCATCACACATGAGTTCAACAGACGATTCTAGTTAGGGCTTTTCGATGCACGGAGCACATGAGAGTTTCTCTTTTAATAATTCGATGCTTTACGACATTCATCATTGAATCAAACGGAGTATCTTTTTCAAGCAGTAGTTATAGGTCGGGCAATTCACATTTTCTATTCTTTTGGCATTTTATTGGCTTTTATTAGGCAAAATCCCGGGTAATTTAGTATACATTTAAGCAAATATCACTGAACAAGAAGCTTCAGGTTGATTTTTTCAGTGAAATGGCATATCAGCTTCTTAAACTTCTTACAAAACAGCTTAAGAATCAATGAAGTGTTTTGAAGCATCCTCCTGGTGATTATGGAGCTTTTAATGGAGAAACTTAATAATTTTGGAGATAAATATCAAGTTTAGGGGAGGATTGTTGGGATTAAAAGCTTTCTTAATGCTGCTAGTATTACTGCTGCTCTTATTGATGTTAATGCTGCTCAGTCAAAGTTAGTGCTGCTGGAGAATTTCAATGAAAATTATTCTAAGTGTTTAAGACTGCTGGTGAAGTTACAACTACCAGTACAAAGTTACTACTGCTAGAGGAAGTTACTACTGCTAGTGGAAGTTAAGACTGCTCAAAGACTTAGAAGAAAAACTGCTAAGTAGTTACTACTGCTAGTACAAAAGTTACTACTGTTAGTACAAAGTTAATGCTGCTGAAGGAGTTAATGCTGCTAGTGAAGAAGTTAGTACTGCTGAGTTAGTTAGTACTGCTTATGTGATTTGTATGAGATATTTTGGTAAAAGATATGTATAAGTTATTTGTTTAGAAGATTATGATTACTTAGGAAAGTATTGTAAGCCGTTTAGGACTCCTTAGTGTATAAAAGGAGGTCCTAGGGCATAGAGATTTATGTACGACATCGAACCATACCAATACGAGTCATTTATAAAATTATCATAGCTTCAAGGTCTTTGTAACCCTAATACTTTGAGAGTATTCGTATTATTATAATATTAGAGCTTTTGTTTGTTGAATTATATGTTCATATAATTACTGTTTCATTGATAGTTCTTCTTAATATTAAAGATTAGATTTTGCATAATCTTTAATACATTCAAACAAAGTTTCTACTATAGTTGTGTTAGATTTATCTAATATAACTAATCCTTATACAAGCTTAAGGAATTCGATCTATTGAAGTGGGATCAACAAGTGGTATCAGAGCTTGTTGAGAAGCTGTGATCTAGAAGAATCTGTTTGTATACACAAGATCTTGCTAAGAAGATATGGATCAAGATTCTGCACACATGGTGGCTGCATCTAAAGTTCCCATGCTCAAACCGGGTGAGTTTGAGTTATGGAGGATGAGGATTGAACAATACATCCAGATGATAGACTATGCACTATGGGAAGTCATAGAGAATGGTGCAACCTTGCCAAAAACAGCAGTTGTAGAAGGTGTTGAAAAAGTGATGCCTATTACATCTGCTGAAGATAAGGCTCAGAGAAGATTAGAAGTGAAGGCTAGAAGTACTTTAACGATGGGCATTCCCAGTGAACATCAGTTAAAGTTTAACTCTATAAAGGATGTTAAACTGTTGCTGGAAGCTATAAAAAATAGATTTGGTGGGAATGCAGCACCTAAGAAAACTCAAAGAAATCTCTTAAATCAACAATATGAAAACTTCAATGCTTCAAGCTCAGAGATGGTTGATCAAACTTTTGATAGGCTTCAAAATCTTGTGAGTCAGTTGGAGCTTTTGGATGAAAATCTTTCACAAGAAGATGTTAATAAAAAGTTATTAAGAAGTTTGTCACTGAGTGGAACACACATGCTATTGTGTGGAGGAATAAAGCTGAGTTAGAAACTATAAGCATGGATGATCTCTATAACAACCTCAAGGTGTATGAACCAGAAGTTAAAAGGATGTCTAGCTCAAGTTCAAGCAC
>BQNB010065497.1:0-17500 GCA_026074375.1 Tanacetum coccineum
GAAAGACAAGCACGGAGGGCGCAAAAATACAAGGAGTATCGGAACCTGAGTCTAGAAATATCTACTGCACGCAATAACAATCGCACGCAATAGACACACTAGACTGGGGGGACTTGATGACGTATAACACGTGTAACAGGCCTTCAGGCCTGGATTACATAAATTATACATGGGCTTAAGCCCTACAAGACAATCGCAAAGCACAACAGGCCCAAACTAAGTCCAGTCCCGTGCTGGCACGCCCCGAAAGAAATAAGACGAACGTGATAGGCCTTCCGCGGACCAAGCAACATCCGCGGAAGGGGGCTCACGTCCGCAAGTCACGATTACTGCGGACCCTTATCCGATAAGGGTCCCACTTTGGCCCACTAACAGAAATAAGCAAAATATTAAGAAAACCTAATATTTGGCTCACCTATAAAAAGGGGTACTCTGACACCTCACAAGGTATGATTTTCTGACCACATTTCATACACAAATACTCTGACATTCTCTGACAAATATGTTTACTTACTCTCCGCCGGATTCCAATCGTGGGGTCCGTCCCCACAATAAGACTAGCGGTTTACCTTTCATCGTGCAGGAAATCATCTCATTACTTGATTTAGTACAAGATCTTATCTTTGGGCCTGGTCCAATAACTCCCCAGATCTATCCACTCAACCCATTATGTATTTTGTACTAACAACGACCCACATATTCAAATATTTCGGTGGGAGGGTCGACCCTCTCAAACAAAAATGTTTTCGAATCTCAGAATGAAAATTTTAGGATTTTTTTTATCTGCGTTCGATTATTCGAATTTCGAAAACTACCGCGCCCTCTTTTCAGGTTTGTTTTCGCAGCCCACAACCATTTCCTTGACATGCACTGTTTGTTTTTTTTCATACTAGTCGGGTACCCGCGTAATGCCACCTCCACCACCAACCCTATCCACCACCGCGCCGTAAATCACCAACGTATGAAATCACAAATATCCACAACATCATTGGTATATCAGGTCTATTTTTGTTTTTTTATCAGAAACATTTCTTTTCTTTGCGTCCCTTTAGGTCATTGTCGGCTAAGTTGGAGGGGTCCACAAAGGCCTCATGAAATAGGCTTGGAATATTTCGGTAGGGTATATATAATTTTTTGTTTAGACCAATTGTTATATGAAGATTTCATATGATATACGAATGGTTTAATTAAAATATCACGAGTTTTATTAAGTTTTTAAAAAGATTAACATTACATTGCAGAAACTCATAGATGTCTCGTGAGCCTCTAGAACCCACCCTGGTTTCAGTCCTTGAGCATGATTCATTTAGTTATATTAGATAATATTGACTAAATATATTTGTATTATCCACTCCACTAATTTAAGGAATTTGTTCATCTTTGTATTTTGTCATTTAAATATAGTCTAACATTACCACCATTAGATGTGTGGTTAGATTCACATATTCATTTATTATGGTATCAGCCTAAACTTTTCCTCCCCTCTCTTCGTCCTTTTTTCCTAACCCTAAAACCACTGTAATTTTTTTCCTGGTACCTCCTCATGTCGACCTCTCAAGACAACACCTTCCCCATGAATACCTTCCTCCATATGATCCCTATCAAGTTGTCTTCCACCAACTATCTTCTATGGAAAAATCAAATGCTTCCTCTCCTCTCCTACTAGAAGCTTGCAAATCATATTGATGGTACTACTGCCCCGTCGGCTACCATCACGTCTGGTGATCAATCCATTCCAAATCCAGCCTTCACTACTTGGAATGATTTTGATCAACGAGCAGTCATCCTTCTCAATTCCTCCCTAACCGAGGAAGTGCTGCTGAAGTCTTGGGCCCTTACCACGGCTCATGCAATTTGGACTGCTTTAGAGACTTGACTACAGCAATCTCTTATGTGAAAAGGATCTTCATTCTGCGTGTTTCCCTTTCGCACATCTATCTCAAAGGCACCTCCACGGTTTCTGATTATGGTCGTCAATTCAAAGGTATTTGTGACAAAACTTTGTGCAAATTGGACAACTGTTGATGAAATGGACATAGCTTCATTTGGTTGTTTGTGGTTTTAGGAGCCTCGTTTGAAACCTTTCACTGCCTTCGCTACGACCAAACCCTTTTACCAACTTTTCGTGATCTTGTTATCTCAGCGGAAGTCATGAGATGTTTCTCAAATCTCATTCATGTTTCGGCACATCTCCTGCTGCTTTCTTTTTATTTTCTCAACAAAGAAGGCGTTCTAGATCTTCACAGAGGATCCCTCTACAACGCCAACAAAACTACTCTCGAGGGAGGTGGTCGCGCTGAGTAACTCAAATTGGGGGTAGAGGGAAGTGGGGGGCCGGCGGTCCCACCTCAATGCCAGTATGTCGCCACCATGGGCCACTATGCCTCACTCTTCTGTCCTTCTCTTCATATTATGCTCGAATGCTGCTACTTCAGATGCATTATTAGCACAAGCTTTCACCTGTCAGTGCAATGTTACTCAGGGCACCGGATGGTACGTCGATTTCAGGTGCCACGGCTCACTTGACCTCCTTAGGATAATGCTCTTGCATTCTCAGCTCCTCATATCAGGTATTATGAGTTGTTTTTTTCGGTAATGACGATTGCTGACCTGTTTCTCATAATTGGTCAATCTATGTTTCAAATAAAATATGCTTTCGTGATGTTTTGGTCATTCCTAAAATAAACAAAAATCTCATGTCGATAAGCAACTTACCATGGATTCATTCCGGTTGATGTTCTTTTCTCTCAACCTTTTTTTAATATTAAGGGACGGGAAACCAAACAGGTGATTTAGCACAAGGACTATGTGAGATGGGTCTTTAGGTGCTTCGAGATACTCCAATGGCCTTGGCTGGCAAACTATTGGTGTCTCAAGAAAAGCTTCTTTTGAATTATGGCATGATGTTTAGGAATGTTTCTTTTTGATGTTATTTCACACGTTACAAATAAATTGGGGGTTTTAGATGGTTTACTTCTATTACTTTTTTTTTTTAACCTAAACCGAATATTTACAACTTGTAACTCTCGAAAAGCAAACGTTTTCCCTTTGTTCAACTTAATTCTAACGATCTTCATATCCATTAGGATTTAAGTCATTGTGATTTATGGGGTCCGGCACCTGTTTCATCAGGAATGGTTACTTGTACTATGTATATGATTTGTTGATGATTTATTCTCGTTTCACCATGGTTTTTATCCTTTAAAACCAAGTCTGGCTTCTATATGGTTTTATCTGCATTTATCAAACTTGTACAGACTCAATTATCTAGGAAAATTAAAGTTTTTCAAAGTGATGGAGGCACAGAATTTGTGAATCACACGGTTCGGAAAATTTTTGAAGACAATGGCACACTTCACCGATTATCATGTCCTTACACACCTCAACAAAAATGGGCAGTGCTTGCTGAGCTGTACTACAAACATCGGCATCTTGTTAAACTGGGTTGGCTATGCTATTCAGGCTATGTTCCTGCATCGTACATTGGGTAGATGCATTTAGTTCAGACACGTACTATCATCAATCGGTTAACCTACTAACTTTATGCGGTATCACCTCTCCTTTTGAATTATCTATATTCAAGGCTATGCCAAACTACACAATTTTCATGTTTGGATGTCTTGTCTACCACATTTATCGTGATTATTCAGCTCATACGTTGGCTCCAAGTAAGTATACCTTGTGTTTTGATTGTTAACCAATATAATGTTACAAATGCTTTGATCCAGATTCGTCTGTATATCTATTAATCGGCTTGCACGGTTTGATGACGGTAACTTTTCTTTTTGCTAGCACCGATAATCCTAATGTCTTTCAACACTTCAGTTGTGCTCTTTTCTTGAAGATGGGGCACACCTCATATCAGATGCCACGGTTCCTGAATCTCGGGCCCACCGATACATGGCCTCATATTCGAGTCGTGTGGGCTGTGCCCAGTTCCAACAACTGCTGCTGAACCATCCATGAAGCTGATCAACGCCTTCATCACCATATTCATCTGAGACGACAACTCCACCACCGACAGTGATGATGTCTCTTCTCATGGATGCCACCCTCTGGCACATCCGTTCACCAGATGAAGGACTCGTTCTAAATCAGAATTTTCAAGATTAAAAGCAACTCTCGGGATTTTGTATCTCTTACATCTTCATGCTTTACTTGCTGCTATTTTTTTTTATTCAGCCGAGGGATTCAAATCCGCAGCTAAACATCCTCAATGGATGGCTGCTTGCTATGATGAAATGGAGGCTTTAAAACAAAATTGTACTTGGACCCTTGTACCACGTCTATCTGGCTTCTAATTATTGTTGGTTCCAAAAGGTTTATCGAATCAAATATCATGCTGATGGCTCGGTTGAAAGGTTTAAAGCACATCTGGTGGCTTAGGGTTTTACTCAAATTCCGGGTCTCGATTATTCCTACACATTCAGTCCAGTTGTTAAAGCTTCTACTGTGAGAATTGTTCTATCTTTGGTTGTACTCCATCGTTGGCGTCTACATCAGTTAGATGTCAAAAATGCGTTTTTACATGGACACCTTAATGAGATGTTCTTTACATGGCAGCAAACCACCAGGGTTAATTGATTCAGCAATTTCCAAATCTGTATTGCAAATATCCAAGGCACTTTACGGTTTTAAGCAAGCTTCACGAGCTTGGTTTCATCGGCTAAGTTCTTTTTTACTGCTCATGGTTTTGTTTGTAGTCGTTTAATAGCGAGATTCCTTATTTGTTTTCACTAAAGACTCTTTGGCATCATGTTTTTTGATCGTGTATGTTGATGACTGAATCCTCACTGTGGCAACAAATGAAATCCTTGCTTACCTCAATTTACCACTAGTCTTAATTCAGGAGTTTGCCATAAAGGGACCTGGTGACCTTAGCTATTTTCTTGGCCTTGAAGTAAGTTACACTAACGATGGGCTTTTCCTTAGTCAAGCCAAATATGCCACAGATTGTTCTTACTAGGGCTGCATTGCTGGATTCAAAACTCGTGTCTACTCCCTTGGTCTGCTAATGAAGTGTTTGCTGACAGGTGGATCTCTTTCTAGCTAATCTCTACTCTTTATCGATCTCTAGTGGCGAGCTTTGCAATACCTCACCATCACCTAGGCCTGATTTATCTTATTGCTGGTAAATCAAGCTAGTCAGTTCCTTATGCTCCAAACCGATGCTTCAATTTTCAATCGGTCAAACGCACATTCTACGATATGTCAAGGGTTACAATCACATATGGTCTATTTTTCGTCTTTGCGACCACATTCCAACTCTATCTTGGGCTACTCGGATGCTGATTGGGCTCGCTGTACGGCGCCAAAAATTGATCCGCTCAGACTATACCTTAAAATACATATAATATAATAAAATATCAAATATATAGTAAGGATAGTCTAAAAGCAGAGTCAATGATACCGAGAAGTAGTATAGAGTTTTCCCGGGTCGTAAATCCCCAACGAGGCTGGAATGGTAAATCGATACGAATGAATTGATGATTTGAATTGAGAAACAAATGATTTTGATTTTTAACTAGATAAACTAAAATTAATTAAAGAAAACTAAAATTATTCTACGGGAAACAAGTAGTGGAAAATGGGAACCTTAAATATACTACGGGGAACAAAAATAGTTATACGGATAAATCCTAAACTACGGGAGCATAAATAATGGCCAATGAAATCCTAAGAAATCTACGGGGAACATGATTAGGCTAAAAATGCTTAACTAAAATAATTAAAACTAATAAACTAAATTAAACATGCAATTATAGACTACCGGGAATTAAGTCACAAGCTAAAACTAAAAATTACAAAAATAAAGTCCTAAAATTAATTTTAAAATTTAAATAAATTAAAAATATTCTAACTTAAAAGAAAATGTAAAAAATTTCAAAATCGGAGTTAAAAAGCGAACAAAACGGTAAGAAACGAAAAATCCGGGCTCGTAAACGGGCCCGGAACTGAATTTTTAGCAAAAATTACCCTACATAAGTTTTTATATTTTTAATATAAACTAACTGATTAAATAAAATTTTATTAAAAAGAAAAATATTTTTTTGTTAATTTTTGTATTTTTTATGATTTTTTAAATATTAAATACTAATTAAAACAAAGAAAATAAAAAATAAAAGTCTAAAAATTCTAAAAAAAATCAGATTAAATAAAGAAAAAGTTAACAAAACTAAAAATGTAAAAATGCCCAAAAGTATGTAAGAGCAATTATTAAAAGGTAAATTAAACTAATTAAATCTAAACCTAATTTAAATTAATTAAATTAAATAAACTAACTAATGTTAACCTAAGGGACTAACAGTGAAAAGGACACAAGGACTGACGGGGTAACAAGCTAACTAACCACAGGGACTAACAATGTTAACACCAAACTTCAAAATTACACACATGGTCCCTGAGAATGACCCCGATTACAACCTAAACTAAGTCCTAATTGCTTAGTTAGCCAAAACTCAAAGATAACTTATAGAGTGGCTTATTGTTAACCTTTTTGTAAAAAGCTCAAAGTGCTGAAAGTTGAATAAATAAGCCAGTAAACAAGCTGATAAGTCCAGGAAACTCAAATAACGCATAAAGAGCTTATTGGCTTTTCTCTTTAATCTAGAAGGTACCAAATAAGCTGAAAAGTGACTATAGATATAAAAATAAGCTTAAGCTACTAGGGTGAGCTAATCTCTAACAGCAATAGTCCTAAAATAAGCTATAAGCTAAATAAGCTAAACTAACAGATTTTTTAAAAAAACTGAAAAAGTGCTCATTTTAAGACTAAATTTAAGCTAACCTAATTGCTACTAACCTAAATAAGCCATAGAATCCTAAAGCCCTACCTATAAGCTACACCTAGAAGCTAAAAGACACCTAACTCTAAATAATTAATAATAAGCCTAGAAAATGAGTCTTTTTTGAAAAATCTGACCTCAGCACCAGGGTACTAAAAAACAAACAGCCCTTATGGGCTTTTTTAGCTTATCATAAGAAGCTCAAATGAGCTTGAAACAAAAAGATAACCTGAAACAGATTTAAAGTAGTCTAGGGAGAGCTTAAATTCCAAAAATTAGCTTTTATAAACACATAAAACCTGCTGATAATTGAGGATGAAACAAGTGGTACTTAAAAAATTGCAATCCAAAATGTTGCATATTTTGTCAAAGTAAAAAGACACAGCAAGAGGGTTTTGAAAGGGACTTTTGTGACCACATAAGCTCAAAAATGATTGGCATAACTACTTAAGCAGCTTGAGCACTTAACTCAAGTTGGCCTTATCTAATTTATTGACAGAAAACTCAAATAGGACTTAAAAACTTGTTTTAGAACTAAAAATGGTGGTTTGATTGGCTTAATAAAGCCTACACACTCAGCCACCTTTGGCTGAGTGCTTGTGACCCATTCCATACCCAAACTGACCCATTTTAAAGCTTTGCCAAACACCCCTTAAAGTAAGTCAAAAAAACTTTTTGACTTGATTTTACTTAAAAACAAACAATGTAGGTTCCTTAGTGACAGCAGGTTAATAAAGAAACAAGCAAACTCAATTTTTTCAGGATTAACAAAGAATTAAAAAGACGAATAATATTGAAAATCACAAGAAACTTAACATTAACTTCAAAACTTGAATTAAACTTTTAAAATAGTAACATTACACTTAAAAAGCAAGCTGGAAACTTAAATTACAAGTTGATTAAAATTTAAATAAAAATAAGCTAAGAAAAACTAGTATATTTTCGGCATGTCTTTTTCTTGCTTTTATAGAAGTCCAAGGTCTTCACAGCTTCTCCCTTTGTGTTTGTTGTGTGTGTACAAAGCTCAGCAACCAATCCTAGCCTTTTGATCCTTTTTGTGTTACTTTTACAGCCATTTCCACCATTGATGTTGCTCGGGCTTGGTGAGATTGCCAACATGGCATGTTTAAAGGTTAGTGGGTGGTGGGAAGGGGTTTAACCGGGTAAACGAGTGTGTGGGTAAAGGAATGGAGTGGCTACATGTGATGGTGGGGGGTTCTAGGAGGTTGGCGGGAATGGGGTAGAAGAGAAGTGTTATTGCTATGCAGGTTTTTCAAAAGTTTCAAAAAGCCAAAAGAGAACCCCCAACTTCTAGTCACTTGCCACTCTTATGTTTTCTTTTTCTTTTTAGTTATAAAACAAGTTCCGGAAATTGCAAAAGCAATGCCTTGTGTTTAACAAAGATAAAAAAGGTTTCAACTAATGGCAGTTTCAGCCCTTGTGTTTTATAAAGAGATAAAAGGTTTTGTAAAATTACAAATTCAGTCCCTTATATTTTTAAAACACTTTTTCTTTTATAAAACATTTTCAAAATTGACAATTTCAGTCCCTAGGGTTTATAAAAAATTGATGGGCCTTAATGGGCTTTGGGTTATGTACTGGGCTTGTATTGGGCCCAATTGAGTGTGTTTGGGCCCAATAAGGTTTAGGCTTTTGTTATTGGGCTTTTTAAGGCCCAATAAGGGTTTGTGGGTTTTGTGTGTACACTGGCTGAGATTGGTTTGTTCAAGGGCTAGGATTGGGCCTTCAAAGTCTTCATAGTCTCTGTCAATTGCACACAAATGGGCTGTTGTCATTGATTGAGGGCCCATTTGGTCTTCACAGTCTTCATTAATATACTATTGGGCTTTCCCGGCCCATCAGATGGGTTGAGATTGCAACCAATAGTATTCTTCAATTACGGCTCCGGTTTTGACTGTTAATTTGTTGAGTTGACTTTGACTTTGACTTTTCTGATCTTTGGCTTTGCTTTGGCTTTGTCCTTTACAGCTTTTCCATTCCGTGCCTGGTTTTGTCATTTTTTTCTTTGTTTTCTGTCTTTTGGTGTGATATCCTTTTCCTGCACAACACAAGTGTAAAACAAACATATCTTTGGCAGTTTCTGTCTGTTTTTAGTCATTTGAGTCCGTTTTCAATGGATAAAGGTATGTGTAATTAAGCACATACCAATAATCTTTTAGGTAGCTTTTCGTAGGGCTTAAGTTAGCTTGTGTGTCCTTTAGAAAAACAAGAGTCTATATATACTGACTTTATTTGTCAGTTTTCAATAGACTTTTTCTAGCCTATTTCTCTTTCAATTTGCTAAATTTTTGCTTTTATGTGTTGATTCTATTACCTTCTGGTTTTTAAGATTGAAAAGCTCTATTTATCCTAAATGCTATCTGATGCAGGATGCACACAAGACAATAAAACCAAAAGTGCAGAACTATAATTTTGACTTCTACACTAAATAAACACTACTTTAAGAGTTATGAAAGCAATTTGAACAACTAGACACTACATTAAGCTAGATTACCCTAATAAGCAAAACTATAAACCACAGATCTTAAACCACTACCTAAAAACATATTTAACCTCTAAGGCCCTTAAAACTTGACATTACAAACTCTAGAATGAAGTTAAAAATCAATGCAAGGGCAAAATAGCCTCTGACAGTATCAACCTAAGTTAATACTGCCTTATGCCAAACACCCCTTTAAAATTGATAAATTCCATATGAACTTATGAAAAATGGATTTAATGATTAAAACTCTAGTACCAGATTTTAAACAAGTTATAACAACCTCAATAAACAATTATCAATAAGCAAATAAGCCAAAAACAAAAAGCTAATAACTATGCTACTTATTTTTAGATTTTTAATGATTTTTAAGACAAAATATTAAAAAATAAGATCTAAGCTACTAAACATCAAAACAGATGATCAAACATATTTAATAAGCACAAATAGACAGAATAAAGCACAAATAAGCAAGTAAATAAGCAGAATAAGCAGATCTTAAACTATGAAATTAAGGACAGAAAAGATAAATGAGAACTTACAATTTCCTTCGTTTAACAAAGGCTTAATTTGCTCGAAGAGTTGTCAACAAGCTCTAGCTTATCACAAGGATAAGCTAGTAAAGTCCAATAAGCTCTTCCAGATTAAGCTTATTATCTAAGGCTCAAAATCTACATAGCAAAGGTATTAAGCTGATTGTTATAGGGTTAAGTAGATTAGGTTCTTGATTTGAACTCAATCTGAGCTTATAGACTCAGAGAGCTTATAAGGAGCTTATGAGAGCTTGTGTAACAGTAGACAACATCATTTTGAATATAAGAGCTTAATAGAAAAACAGATTATATAAACTTGAACTTTGATTTTATAAACTGAAAACTTGATTACAATACATTGAAAAGGAAAATCACAAGAGTTTACTAAGAAAATTACATTTAAAATAAAATTGCAAAAGCTACTAAAGAAAAAGCTAAAAAGAAAAAAAAATTACTTATTGTGAGTGACTGTGAGGGGCTATTTATAGCCCGAGAATAAAGCTTCTAGGAGTTTAGCCCGCTCCTCATCCATTTGATCTTGGTCCTTGATTCTTCCCTCATCATTGGATCCTCAATCGTACCCGTAGGATTAGATTTGATCACACGGATTGCCAACGTGGCATTCCGTGTGTCAGAGCCATTGTGTACTTTTTTTACACTTACTTTAGTGCAAATTCTTTGTCCTTTATGTGTTTCTTGTCAGACCCGCGTGACCTCCTTTGTACAATTGGACCAATAAGGAGCTTTGGTGACGTATTCTTTTGCCATGTTGGACCTTAGCACTTGAATTACTTGGCCACGTACTTGATTTGCATTTACCCCTTGTTTTGAGCTAGGTAACTCGTGAAGACGATGAATGAATAGTAAAAGTTCTTTGCGCCATTTTACCCTTTTATTTATTATTGTTTGGTAAATTTGACCGGGGTTATTGGGAGGGTTGACTTGGGCCGGGTATAAGGGTTTTAACCTTGGGCTTTTATAAAAGGATGGACCGGGTAAATGATTTAAAGGGATAAAGGGTTTAGGTAAATAAGGGTTTTATTTAAGGATCATTTATGAATATAGGTTAAACATTAGGGGTTGTTTGGAGATTTGAGAATTTTGTCTTTATAAGTTTGACCAGAGTTGACTTGTTGACCATGGTTGACCAAGGGTTGACTTTTTGACCCTTCTTGCTAGAAATCTCCGACTCTTTTGTACTCTTTTCCATTCCCGTGTCCATGTTTGTCCGGTTTTGGCCATTTTCTTGAGATTTTTGCTATATCCATACCTACACAATCACAAAGAGAAAACGAGCAATATACAAGTATTTTATGCACAATTTTGGTCTTTTAAAGGACATTTTTGATATAAAACGGATATGTGTATTCTCACATATCAAAATTCCTCAAACTAAGCGATTGCGTGTCCTCACGCAATATTATATGCTTTAAAACCAAATACCTCAAAACTTCCCCAAACTAAATCTTTGAAAAGTAGCAAAGATTTTTGTGGAGAGAGTTAAGAAATCACAAGTTATAAAACACCCAATTTTCCCATTTTTCAATTTTTTTTTAAATTAGTAAACTAAGAATATTTCGACTTTCGTTATTTCCATAACTGTTAGGGATCATAGAACAAGATGCATTTCGATCCGAGACGGAAAATTCTACTGAGTAGCTTGTCGCCGATCAATTCTGGGCCGATATTTATATGCTTTAAAGTAAAGCCAAATAACTCAAAACTTCCCCAAACTAAATCTTTAAAAAGTAGCAAAGATTTTTGTGGAGAGAGTTAAGAAATCACAAGTTATAAAACACCCCATTTTCCCATTTTTATAAAACTTTTTTTTTTGAAATTAGTAAACTAAGAATATTTTGACTTTCGTTATTTCCAAAACTGTTAGGGATCATCGAACAAGATGCATTTCGAGTCCGAGAATGCCCCAAAAAGGATAAATTCAACCGATCCTCCCTTCTCTTTCCCTCCTCCAGACTTTTCCCACTTGCTCCAAACCCAAGCTTAAAATGAAATCACAGCTAAATATCAGTAAAGATGCTAACACTACTCATATTTGTAATTTGTGAACTTTTTACTCCTGACATTTATTATATCTTAAGTGAATGTGATATATTGAATTTTAACCATGGATCAACGTTTTACAAAATACTATGCTTAACGTTCCACCCAAGAATAATGAGCTTGGAAGGCGAGATTCCATCATCCCATGTAGCGACTTTCAATCTCGCACATTCCCAACCTTAGCGGCTGAAGGTGACCCAGCTTTTGACACTTCCCAACAGAGACGAGTATCGGGGACTCACAACAACAGGACCTTAGATTTCAAAAACTCTTAGGTTTCTCGAATATACATAGCTTATAAAATAGAAAAGTCAAAGTTCAAAAAGCATAATTGAATTAACAAAAAAAAATCTATTTATTATTCAAACTTAAATATTTATGTCAATGTAACCCTCGACGCGAGATTTAGAAGGCTGCAACATCGTAGTGAGCACGGCAAGATGCACAAACATTTTATCAGTCCATGGATTTTTATTTCTTACTATGGGCTTTCTTTAGAATACTACCACATCGTTTGTGAGCAGGCAAGATGTAGTAAAACTTTTATTCAGCTCCACAGTTTTTATATCTATTTATTATTATATATATATATATATATCTATAACATATATATGGGGCTAACTATGACTGGATTAATATGAATTAGTGACATGGCGCCACCTCAAAGATGACATGGCACAAAGTTTATGACATGGAACATATAGTTTATGACATGGCACACATGATTTTTTTAAATAATTTTCGGATTTTTTAAATAAATTAGAATAATTTATGGAATTTTATTAAAAATATTCATTGTGTCATGATAAGGTTTGAACTCTTGACCTATGGTATAGATGCAACAATGTTTACCATTTGATCTATTAGCCAATTTGTATTTTACTTTGCAAAACATTATTCATATATTATCATATTTAATTTAGGTATCCTACTACATTTATAACTTCTAAATAGGGGTGTTATCGGGTCGGGTTATCGGGTCGGGTTGAGTCGGGTTTTGGGTTATCGGGTCGGGTTGAGTCGGGTTTTGATTTTCAAAAACTCACTCGTAACCCGACCCGATAAGGAATCGGGTTATCGGGTTCGGGTGATATTCGGGTCGGGTTATGTCGGGTCGGGTATGTCGGGTTATCGGGTGACATTACGAATGAGCTTTTTGTTTGTTTTTTTTCGTTAAATTGCAACTTGATTGTTTAGTCTAAGGTTGCAACTTGATACAGTATATGATGCCATATCCTTACACAAGATATAAACTATGTACTGTATAAACTATCATGCTTATAGTGTAAAGTAATACGTATAAGAATAGGACAATAAAGTATAAACTATGTACTGTATTTCATATAGACATTTCCCCTTAAATAAGAGTGACAATAAAGTATAAATTATGTACTGTATTTTCATATAGACATTTTCCCCTTAAATAAGAGTCGCCGCTGGAATGAAAGCAGAAAAAGCAAGCAAACACACACGCAGAAACACAGAACCCAAAAAAAAGATCGATACATGAAGCAGGTAAATTGTAATTTGGAAAGTATTGACCATATAAATATGCATTGGCGTCATATAATGCATTGCAGCAACACTGATGTATCCAATACAGAATTATGTGATGAAAAGAAAAACCACAAATGCACTCCGTAATAGATGTTACTTAAAAGAACAAAACAAAAGAATTGATTTTCGGGTCTTATCGGGTTGACCCGATAACAATAATTATTTAACCCGAACCCGACCCGATAACACTATCGGGTTATCGGGTTCGGGTCAAAACAACCCGACAAGTTTTTTCAACCCGATTTAACCCGACCCGATAAGCCTTATCGGGTTCGGGTCGGGTCAACCCGACCCTACTGACACCCCTACTTCTAAAGATATATTATAACTTATAAATTTATTTATTTATCATAATTTATAGATTATCATTCCTTAATTGTAGATTTAAAATTTGCTAAGATTTATTGGTAAAAAAAACACAAATTTGTCTATTAATACGGGTAAGAAATTTACTAAAAAGATATCAAATTAATAAACTATATTAATAGAGCAAAAATGCATTAATCGTTTAATATATTCGATTATATATCATCTACCAACAAAAAATGATAATATATATTCTAAACAAAATATGCATATAACATAGAAAATTTGAGTAACTCATATACAGTTTAATATTCATCATTATTAAACCCAATTGATAAGATTCAATATTATACAAAAATTCATCATAAACTATTCAACGCTTTTTATGTTGAATAGTTTTGATAAATAAGGCATAAACAACGTTCAAAAAAAGAATAAGGCATAAACTTAATGGAGTCACGCATGTAGTAAACATTATTCTATAATGCATTTATAATTATGTATATTCAAAAAAAACCATCAAATTAGAATCTTTAATTATGTAATGTTTAATTTAAGTTGAAACCGAATTTATTCTATAATTATTGAAGATATATTATATATTTTTAGTGATTATCTATGTTTAACACGTCTACATACCTATTCTTTAAGTTTTAAACAGTATGTTTTACTATAAAAACATACATCTCTAACCTAAACAATTCATCTTTTCCATCAAACCCTAAAAACAGAATAATCTTTAACCTAAGGTGTAAGCTCATACTATAATGCATTCATCTATTAATGTTGCGTCCGGTGTCCATCATGCATAAATGTTTATTTGTTTGGTTCCTTTTCATTATCAAGTGACATTATGAATTTTCTGATTCATGTAATGATTTTCATATATAGTATGAATCGGAATTGTTCCCTGGATTGATTTATCGAATGAAATAACCAAAAATAGTTTTGCTTATCTTCGTTTCTGGGAAGATTGTTCTCACTGGAGCTAAGGTGTGATTACTGAATCCATTGTGAATTCTCTCTATATCCTTAAGTATTATTTTTAGTACTTGTGTGTTCAATCCTTAACTATGTTTCATATTCAGGTTAGGGATGAAACTTATACCGCATTCGAGAATATATATCTTGTTTTGACTGAATTTAAAAAGAACCAACAATGGTAAATTGCACTTACTATATTGAATTATATTTTAGTATGTCTCAACACAATCTCATGTTTTCTTTTTTCGTTGTTGCTGCAGATCTATCATCTATGGATATGTTTTGTTTACGGTCTAATGGGTGATAAGGGGCTTTGGTTGATCTCAGAGTTTGAAAACAAGTGTAGATATGCGGTGGAAATCCAGAGCTGAAGCAGACTAAAGTACATTAGCCCATTTTCTGCGTTATGATCCTTACAAACCATTTTGATGAGTAGGATTTTGGTAGGTTGTTATGAATGAAACGTCTGAATTATTGACTTCTTTTATGTGTAAACTTGGAATTGCCAATGGAAGCTAACAAAGGCGCAAATTGGTATTCACAAACTTATGCAAATTTTGTTGCTTTAATATCATCCTTAAGGTTTTCTGTATTAGTCAATGTTATGACCCTAAAAAGCTTATTAGAAAAGGTATCCCACCAGTTTTAAGGCCAAAAGTATGGTTTTCATTATCTGGTGTTGCCAAAAAGAAATCAACTGTGCCTGATAGTTATTATGATGATCTAACATCTGCTGTTCAAGATAGAGTCACCCCTGCCACGAAACAGATTGATCATGTGAGTTTTGACGTTTTCAATTTGTGTGGATCTCGTGTCGTTTAGATATTGATTTTATTTTGATCTTGTGTATATATGTGTAGGACCTACCAAGAACATCCAAGCTTATGGTACAAAGTTGATATAATAAAAGATTCAATCATTCTTGCTTATTTGCAGTCTAAATATTCTAGGGACTAAATCATACAACCGATATTCTTTAAAAAACATAACTTCGTGCAAAAAAATATGTGCACTTTTGACCGGTCTTAAATATCATTGTATTGCTTTACGACGCCACAATATTATACCAAATTAATGTCATCTCAGTATACGTTATACAAATGAGTCTATTAACGATACTAAATGAAAGTAAGGGTAGTTAAAATATATAAGAAGAAATATTGTAGATTTAGAATCAATACATACACAACCTACTTATTGAAATATCATAGACTTGTAGATTATTCTTAAATAAATCATACTAGCAAAGACGAAAAATATCATACACCTATATTATTATGTTATACATGGGTGATGCAAGGTTTAGCTACATTTATAGTAACTATCATATAATTTGTACTTTGGTTGTAACCTATAGTAAAATTTTCATAATTGTGAGTATATCTGACAATATTTAGGCTTCAAAATTGATTGCAGAAAAGTCCGATATAAAAGTCAGAGATTTAGGATGACAACACCAAAGTATAGGATCCACAAAAGCTTTATAAACACATAAATTATGAAAAAACATATAATAAAGTCGACATTTGGTGTTAAAAAACAAACCTTACATCGTTGAAGAAGAACATCGTTGATTTGCTTAAAAAAACAAAATATAAATGACTCTGAGATTGGCCTATCTCTCCAAGGGTTGTTCATCTTTAATACATGCAAGTAATACTTTTTAACTGGTACAGAGACAAGAGAAAACGAGAGACGTCAATGACATCGAAGGACCCAAATGAAGTACAAGGTAAATTATAGTACTTCATTTAAGTGTAAACGGGTTAAAGTATTTAGTCCAAGTATATTGCTATTCTCATTGGTATTCCTATTGACCATCTCTTTTACATGAGTTTTAATTTAGATGTTGCTCGCGTTTACCTGACTTGGAATACATAAATACAATGATCTTTTGTTAAACTTTCGATACGTTTTGTGAACATACATTGAATGTGTCACAGATGTCGGTCCATGTATAATTGAAGCATACATTTTGATCTGTTCATGGCGAACTGGACTCCACAATCACCGTTAACAACCCAGACTCACACAACCCTTTTCTATACAAAAAATTACTAAAACGAACCCGCCCATCGGGCGGGTTACGTAGCTAGTATATATATATATATATATAGGGGCGCGTTATATTGAGAACTCATTTTAGGTGCAGAACTTTACAGAACTCTTTTCAACCAATCAAAATTTAGTATATATTAAATGTTTTCATTTAATTCAAAAGGGTATATTAGTCAACAACATTTTTTACTTTATTTTTGGTTAAATATTTTTTTTTTAAATTTGTTTATTATAAAAATATTTTTTAAACCATTTTGTTTATGTAATTGTTTTTTGTAATAAATTTTTGAAGAATGAATGTTGTTCTATTGTTAATTTTTTAAAATTTGTTTTTTTAAGATTGTATATTATACAAATATTGTTTTTAAGCAAAGTATGTATTATTTTTTTGTTTTAAGATCTTACAACATATGCATATATATATATATATATATATATATATATATATATAGGGTGAGGTTCTTTTCAGAACCAAATAAAAGTACAGAACTGCGAGAACCAACATCAACCAATTAAATTATTTTCAATATTTATCTTTTTTATTTAATTTAAAAGGGTATATATGTAAAATTACATTTTTAATTTTTTTTAATAAAAAAAACCTTTTATTTGTTCCTAAATTTTGGGAATTTTTCTTAAATATTCTTTTTTCAACATGTTTAGTTTCGAAATGATTAGGTGCATATGTGTTTTTATATATGTTTTTAGTATTCAAT
>BQNB010065497.1:25000-31306 GCA_026074375.1 Tanacetum coccineum
AGCCAAAATAATGAGAATTGCAAAACAGTAACTTTTAACATCAGAAAGCTGTTACGGAAACAGGATGGGTTTTGATAAAAAAAATGTAATTATCTACAATATAATTTCCAATTAGGTTAGCTTTTAAAACCATACCTGATGAAATCTAATTATTCTCTTTGGCCACTTCTTTTTACTCATTGAAAATATATGAGTATGCAATTGCAGCCGATCATCTGCAAAAAGCTTCATCAGCTTACAACACAGTAGAGATTAAAAAAACATGAAAGCGTTCTTTTTAAAATAAAGTTTATACCAATGATATCGTAGAAACTGTTGGGCCAAAACCCAATCAACCGGATTAATCCTAAACCCGCTGGAAAACCCAATAGAAGTTAAACGGGTCAAAACCCAACCCAACTGTCAAAGACAGTTAAATAACTGTCAAATGACAGTTATTTCACAAAGGTCACAACGGTTCACCAGAACCATTGCAACGATTCAAACTGAACCGATACAACCTTTAGATCGCACCTTTTCAGATTCTATAAATAGGAACAATTGTAAAGAACAAATTCGTGTGTATGAATGATTCAGATCAAATAAAACTTTTACTTTTGATATACTTTGATTGCACTTCAAATTCGATCCTGGAAATAAGGTTAAGACCTGTAGAACATTGGCATCAGAGCTTTGGTTGATTAGACCAAGAATCATCATATACCAGTATTGTGTTTCCTGTTCTGAATCAGAAAAACACATTGTTTCGGCAAAAATCATTTTCGTGTGTTACGAAAAACACTCGAATCATAAAGAGGGGAATCCAGCCCGTCGTTACCAAGGTTTAATCTAAACCGACAACAACAAAAAAAGGGGTTTCACCATCTTTGCAAAGTTTGAGAATTCTGGTCAAGAACATCAAAAATCCGAAACCAAAATTTAAAACAACCACAAAACTCTTGGATAACGCAAAGTCATCAAGAGGAATAATAAATTCAAATCATCGGATAAGGAACAAACACACCAATTTCTCGACGAATCGAATTTCAAAAATCCCGCAATAGAATCTCAAAACAATCCTGCTTATCAAGAAAAACAAAAAAAAAAAAAAAAAACCCCCATTCAGAGGCAGGTTCAATAAATCCCCAAAGTGCGAATTATCAACGCACAAATTCAAATCACGGGTTCAAGTGTTGCGAACACAAGACAGAAGAAGAAGAAGAGAGAAGAGAGCATTAAATCGCCATCTCAACCGGCGGTCGGATCCACCGAGAAAAGATGAAAAAGCATCAGACAGAGGCCTGCAACAAGAGACTCCATAGGAGTTTATTTGGGAGATTTTATTAGATATCCTAGAGATATGACGAAAGAAAGTGGAGAAAGCTCAAAGAAAGAAACTAGTATCCCTAGTACACCACAATTCCAATGTCCAATGCTAAAACCCTCGAATTACTCACTATGGGCAATTCGAATGCAAATTATTCTCGAAGCGAACGGTTTATGGGAAATGATAGAACCCAATGAAAAAACCCAAGCAGACAACAAAAAAGACAAAACTGCTATCGCATTCCTTTATCAATCCTTACCCGAAGAACAATTGCTTCAAATAACAAAACACAAAACCGCGAAAGCCATATGGAACGCCCTGAAAACTAGACACATAGGCGAAGAGAGAGTGCAACAAGCGCGGTTGCAAACCCTCAAGTCCGACTTTGAAATGCTACACATGAAGGAAGATGAAACAATCGACGCCTTCACCACAAAACTAACAACCTTAGTAAATAAAGCAGCGAGTCTAGGGCACACTATGGAAGATGAAACACTAGTACGCAAACTATTAAATGCTGTACCAGATAGGTATCTACAAATAGTTGCGTCAATAGAACAATACTCAGACCTGAGTGAAATGACCTTAGAAGAAGCAATTGGTAGACTTAAAACCTACGAAGAAAGGATTAAGCACAAAAGCAAACAAGTGGACAATCAAGATAGACTATTGTTCACACGATATCAAGAACAAGGCAGAATGCGTGGTCATGGTGGATTCAACCAATCACGAGGCCAAGAAAATAATTTTAAGAAAGAAACACACAACAATTCAAATAAACTTACTCATGATAAGAGTAAGGTAATGTGTTTCAAATGCAAGGAATATGGGCACTTTGCAAACAGATGTCCATTAAAGAAAGAAGAACAATCCAATCTCACTGAAGAAGACTTGGAGCCACAATTACTCATGGCAATTATTGAAGAATCACAAATCAGGAATGGAAGGAAATTCCATTCAACTTCGACTTAACCAATATCAAACAACAAGGAGTTGGCAGTGAAAGCTTGGATGGTGGTATAACCGAAAGTATGAATCAACCTGGAATCAAGGAAGATATACACTGCAAGAACTCCAAATTTAGAAGGTGGATATAACCAGACAAAGACGATCAACCTGGACTCAAGGAAGATCACAACAATGAAGGTGGAAACAACCAGAAAAAATGATCAACATGGATACAATGAAGATCAAAGCAACAAAGGTGGAAATAACCAGAAGGAAGGAAGATGATCTACCTGGATATAAGAACGATCACAAGCACTACAAGAAATCAGATGGTGGATTCAACCAGAAGATGGATCAAGAAGACTTAAAGACCTACACAGCAGCGTTTGTGATTAGGGGGGAGAATGTTGGGCCAAAACCCAATCAACCGGATTAATCCCAAACCCGCTGGAAAACCCAATAGAAGTCAAACGGGTCAAAACCCAACCCAACTGTCAAAGACAGTTAAATAACTGTCAAATGACAGTTATTTCACAAAGGTCACAACGGTTCACCAGAACCATTGCAATGATTCAAACTGAACCGATACAACCTTTAGATCGCACCTTTTCAGATTCTATAAATAGGAACAATTGTAAAGAACAAATTCGTGTGTATGAATGATTCAGATCAAATAAAACTTTTACTTTTGATATACTTTGATTGCACTTCAAATTCGATCCTGGAAATAAGGTTAAGACCTGTAGAACACAAACTGCACTCTCCGTCTAAGGTTCCCACAATGCTTCCCTGTAGTAGAAATAAAGATTATATTTTTTATTTCAAATTAAGATTTTTAACAAAATATAATTATATAACTAAAAGAGAAAAAAGCAAAACAAAGATGGACCTTTCCATCTGGATTATAACACACAACAGTGACGATATCGCCGAGATCAATCCAATCAATAAAGTGACAACTATGAACATCCCATATGCGTACTTTGCCATCTATGGAGCCGCTAATGAAATAGTTGTCATCCACGGGGTTAAACTCAACACACGTCACTACATCATAGCGTCACAAGATGTAAAAGAAATGCTCCATGAATGGATACTGAGACGAGAAGATTAATTCAGTTAGCACTCTCCATAGTTGGCGTGAGTAAATATTTTCAGGCATTCATGATGTCCAAGCTTCCACATACGAACAGTTTTATCAACCGAGGCAGATAGAAGATACTATATCAGAGAAAACATAAACTTATTAACTTAGAAGTTGGTTCTTTTAAAAATATATAATCATAGCAATCATTAAATAACCAATACCTGCACATTTAGCTCGGCGATTACATACCTTGGTAACTGTATGGTGAATTATAGAAACAAACATAAGAAACTAAATATTTATGTAACTAATACAAAAAATGAGTATTTATTTAGAACGATTATACCTTGGCAACTCCGGTGCTGCTGGGAATGATGTTGAAAGAAGCGGATCTTCCACCTCTCCAGTCCTTCCTTGATGGTCCATCAACGGTCTTTTGGGTGGCTGAAACATGGTTAACAAAACATCAAAAATGTTTTACTAATAACTAAATATATAGGTTAATATGTTTTTTAATGATTAACCAATTGCATTGTTACATAGCATGGTACTGTATTGAAGCTACAACCATAACAAAAACAACGTCCTTAAAAAGAATAAGCATATTAGTTTCACAAAGATCACGAATGTATCATCTATTTGAATCTCAGGCAACACGGGCATAAATGAAACAGTTGGTGCTTCAAGTCACGTTAAAATAAGATGCCAATTTGTAGCCGATTGTCAGTTCGTTTTTCTAAAGTTTTTTCAGCAAAGCAAGTACCTGAACAAAAGAGTCGCTACCATAGCTCAAATCAACCTGCACATTTAAAAATTAACACATTTATATATAATTTAAAAGCTCAGTTTCATTAAAAAAAAAACTATACCCCAATTGCAGCTTTAAGATCATCTAGTTTTTCGAATAATGGTACAACCCTTAAAGGATTTTTTAAATGACATTCGAGTTGTAAAAGTTCAACAGCAAGCACATCAGAAGGGGTGGTGGCCATTGAGATTATATAAGCACCAAAAATATCTGATAGAAGTTTAGATATGACCTCAAACGTATCTAAAACATCAGAAATTTCTTTACTTTTGGAAAAATCTAAGCCGTATAGATTTATATGTTTAAATATTTCGATTTCGATGACAATTATATTAGCCAAATGACCCAGTGGGCTCGCATTCATCAGTGTCATGGATGAGAAAGTAGATATTGCATTAGTAACCTTGCAGTGATCATATCTGTTTATTCTTATTATACACAAGTTAACCTGTTACTCAGTCACTTGACTTGCGCCCATGCATGTCATGATGTCACCTTTGGGAAAAAGCGCAAACATGGCTAACTTCGCATAATACACATTTTTCAAGTGTACTGTAAATGCCATAATAGTTGTTTAATTCTTTATCTCTTTAATAAGTGATGATATTTATTTAAAAAAATATGAAACATATATTTTGATATACAGTGCTTAGATTTTATATTTACTAAATTTGTTAGTGTGATTATCTTATTTATTGGTCTCTTCTGGTTGATCAAGTAATATCTTGTTACTACATTTATATGCAAAGGTTATTTGAGCTTAAGCATGTCTTGTTGGTCTTTGTTAACCCAAGAGGTTACAAGTATTGTTCACAGTACTGTTAGCAACTTTGCATCTGCTGAAAATACAAAAATTCAGAAATGATAACAGGTTTTTTTGTAATAAAAAAGATATAAGCAGGTTCATGTGCTACATCTGGGTGAAAAGTGAGGCTACTTAATTGCTGATATATGGTAATGTTATTGAATATGTTGTTGAATCCTCTTACTGTATCACAGTCAGTTGCCAGTTTGGGCTGGGGGCTCTCATCTTATATACATGTAAGTAACATTAGTAGTATTCCACTTTTCTGCATTATCATACAAATATATATGATTCTAGAAGTAACGTACCTGTATCACACTTAGGAAGCTTCTGAGCATAGTGAATTAAAAAGAAGCGACAGTAGGCTGATGCCAGTGGATCAGCAATCCCTCTTACCATCATAACCAATCGCATGAGTTTATCCATAACATGATCATCCAGGAATCGCCAGCATAGAGATATAGCAAGCTCGAGATATCTAAAAGGAAATGTCAAATTAGCACCTGGTATTCCGAAAAGCTTATTTACAAAAATCAAGATTAAGAAAGTATGTTATACATGAAGAAAGAAAATATCTGATAAACAGCTTCTTAACACACAAACATTAGCTTAACTCAATAAGTTATGTAACTATATTGGTGAATGTGCCGAATGATAGATTAAGATAAGAGATTCACAAAAACTACATGAAAATTGATATAAAAAAGTTTAGTTTGACCAAAAAATAAAAAATAAAGAAAAGAACTATGACATAAAATAGTTTTGCAGTTTTTGTTTTAAAAGGTCAACATTTGTAAAAGTTTGGTCCTCAGGAATATCAGAGTCACCAGTGGCTAGCAATAGACGAGAATGTTCACGTGTATTATATAGCTTATCCCTCACATAACCAAGAATAATACGATACGGCTCGTTCAGAGGAATTTGCTTCTAAAATTCTGAAACATTTACACCAGTATCCAAATGTTACGACAATTTAAGATTAACTTTTCACTATAGATAGTTAGACGACTGCATATACAATTCTTAATAGAATCTTTGAATCACATACCAATATAGTGCTTCACATCACCATTTGAAGTTCGAAACAATAAGTTAGCACGAATACGAAGTTCATCGCTGGAACGCCACATAAAGAGCTGCCACAGTGATTTAAACACGTGATATAGGATAACCCACAAAACATTTAAAAAATCACAAAAAAACGTTGATGTTATAGTTTGAAATATGTGCATCAGGAGCTA
This sequence comes from Tanacetum coccineum, assembly GCA_026074375.1. NCBI lineage: Eukaryota > Viridiplantae > Streptophyta > Magnoliopsida > Asterales > Asteraceae > Tanacetum > Tanacetum coccineum. Next base: position 31,196 of record BQNB010065497.1, read on the forward strand.
AGTAAATGTTGAAGTAAAAATCTTCTACCCGGACTTGGGGTCCGGATGGGGTGTCCTTAGTTGAGAGAAGACCCTTGATTCCTACACACAAGTAACAACACACGTTAGCCT
>BQNB010065498.1:3532-27746 GCA_026074375.1 Tanacetum coccineum
ATGAAAAAGGCAAGAACAGTGTCAAACTGTTTGATACATATGTGGCATGTTTTGAGAAGCTACAGTAATAAGGGGAGTTCTTTTTATAATATAGGTAAATATATATGCTCTGATTTCATTGAGAAGGTTTTTATTTTGAGAAGATTGAGAAATCTTCTTTTGAGCAAATTGATTCATATTTTTTGACTTAATTCACAAGTAAACATCATTTAATAGTGAATCGAATCTATAAATCACAAATTTGATTCACAAATCAATGCTAAAATCGAGTTATGGTAATGATTCTTTAAATTTGTATAGAAGATTCAGTATTGTACTTATATCGCAAAATCGAGAGATTTTTTAACATTGATTCGAATTTTTTTTACACATTTTAGATTATAATCACATTAGAGCACGGGGAGCGGTCGTGCCAAACTTCTCGTGCCATAGAGAAAAAGTGGTGCCACGTCAGCAAAATGGTGTTTGGCACCAGAAGTGCTATGAAACCAAAATTCAGCGGCATTGGTTGGCACCAGAATTTCTGGTGCCAAACTAATTTTTTATTTTTATTTTTAATTTTTTATTTTTTTTTAATTTTTTTTAATTAAAAAACTTATAAAACTTAAATTAAATAATAAAACATTACATAAAACTAAACATTACATAAAAACTTAAACATTACATAAAAACTTAAATATCATAAAACTTAAACATTACATAAAAACTTAAACATTACATAAAAACTTAAATATCATAAAACTTAAACATTACATAAAAACACAAACTACTGATTATTCCATAGATGCTCCACAAGGTCTTGTCGAAGATCGATGTGCGTTTTCCTATCGCGAAGTTCTTTTGCCTTTCTAATATGTAAATCACATCTTTCGACCCAACTTCTAACCATGTTCGGTTCTGGACTCACGAACATATGATTCAGGTTAACTTCAAATTCCTCGTTTTCCAATATCATGTTATGTAAAATTATACAACAATACATGATTCTCTTGAGGTTGTTGATTTGCATTGCACGCGCGGGTTGTCGTATAATACCCCAACGACCTTGTAGGACTCCGAATGCCCGTTCAATATCTTTTCTTGCAGCTTCTTGAACTGTTTTAAACTTAAAGGTCTTGGCATCCCTTGTAACAGAAAACGTTTTGACAAACGTAGACCATTCCGGATAAATACCGTCGGCTAAATAGTAACCTTTCCTGTATGTATGTCCGTTTACTATAAACGGACATTCTGGAGCTATATCAGCAATTTCATCATCAAATAATGGGGAACCATATAACACATTTAAATCATTATTCGCCCCAGGAACCCCAAAATATGCATGCCAAATCCACAATCTTTGATCCGCAACAGCTTCTAACATAAGAGTTGGGTATTTATGATCCCTTCTTTTGAACTGCCCATGTAATGACTTTGGGCAGTTTTTCCAATCCCAATGCATACAATCAATACTCCCGAGCATTCCCGGGAGTCCATGTTTTTCTTCGTGCAATTTATATGTTTTTTCAATATCAGTTGCACTTGGTCTTCTTAAAAACTTATGATTATATAAAACGTGAATGCATTTAGTAAAGTTATCTAAACATTCTCGTGAAGTACGTGCAGCAATTTGCAAATACTCATCAAATGCATCAGGTGCAGTGCCGTACGCCAGTTGGCGTATGGCGGATGTGCACTTTAAAATAGGACCAATACTCTTACGACCGGTCGCATCGAGCCGTGAGCTAAAATAATTAAAGCACTCGGGAATAGGCTGAACATCATAACTTAAGATATTGTTCACTATTTTATTAAAAAGTGTAGAGCTCATACGATACATTCGCCTAAACGTTTCTTTCGGATATTTAGACTCGTACTCGTCGTCGCCAAAACAGTCGTCGATTAGCCTTTCTTCCACATCTTCTCGTTCACGATATATGTATCTCCTCCTCCTAATAGGACCGGAACTCGAACCCCCGACTTCTTGCTCACACAAACTCATATAATGTTGATACGACTCGTAATGATCATAATGATCGTATGTGTTGGTTGTGTCGAAATCGTTGAGATTATTTGGATCCATATTTCAAAGAAAAATAAGAAGTATTGATGTAGAATATATATAGAAATTGTGTATGAAGTTATAAAATATAAATGAGGTATTTATAGGATTTTAAAGGGGTAAAAATAGGGTTTTGGGGTATTTTTTTTCAAAAACCCGCTCCCCCCAACTGCTAGTTTTTCAAAAAAAAAAAAATCTTTCACGTGTTTCTGCACTATTTTACCGTCTATTTTCTAGGCCGACTTAATATGGATGCATATTTTTATGTTAAATCACCATACATGTCTCTCCTTCACTTTGAAATATTTCTTTGAACTGCTTAATAGTACAAGAAACATAAAAGTTTCCAGACTATACTATACTGAAGTGCATAATCGTTCCAAGCGATGAGTAATACTAGCATCACAGCCTTTGAGAAATAATCCATTATGTTTTAACTAATTTGTGTTTTTAAAATGCATAGGAATATGATGTAAATAAGGTTGTGAGCAACATCATGTATGGTCCTTGAGAAAAGAAGTATCGGTATTATAGGGTAATGACATGATTATTTCAGTATCTCAAACCAGCTTATTGCATTATACTTTATGATGGGTAAGTCAACAGTTTGGAAGCTTGGATATGTAATACAATTTCATTTTCCTTTTACTGCTTTGGAGGTGAAACTTAGTTGGTTGTATGGCGGGTCAGTTTGGGTAATCTTTAGTACACGTCTGTGGACCGAAATGTTAACAATTCGTGCAGATGTTGCTAATAGTAGCGGTGCTTAAAAGACATTATACATCCTTTGTTCTAAACAATAGTCTACAATGAACTTTCGGATGTCAACGAGTTACTGTTACCTTAAAATTCAACAAAGATGATGTCATTCGTGAATATGAGGCAAGGGAGACGATAAAGGGTCAAATTTTTTAGGCCAGAAGAGTATTTTTTATGATCGTTTGTAATTGATTCGAGTTGGACTTACTCACTCACACTTTTATGCCTATTTTCATTTCTAAACAATGAATGCATTTAGCATAATTAGAATTTATTGACATGGTTACATAGTTTGTCAAAAACTAATTGATCTGTTCCAATGTGTTCAGGTGGATTGGGCAAGGATGAGATTATTGGGCAGTGGTTTCATATTTTCGATGAAACATACCATTTCTTGGCCTATCCATGTGTCTCGACTTTCAGAACTAAGGACGCCAGCATGACGCTGCATGACACGGTCAGACGCACCACCACAACTGCAATAGTATGATCACATGACTTCACATTAAAAACGTAGAAATCCAGTAATCATTCAGTAAAGAACAAGATATAGTAAACATACCATTTCTTGGCCTATCCATGTGTCTCGACTTTTAGAACTAAGGACGCAAGCATGACGCTGCATGACACGGTCAGACGCACCACCACAGCTGCAATAGTATGATCACATGACTTCACATTAAAAACGTAGAAATCCAGTAATCATTCAGTAAAGAACAAGATATAGGAAGCGAATAACCTGAAGATTATAAAAGAAAAAGAAACAGTGATTAGGAGGTCATCACTTTTGAGATACAGCTACATCGTTGTTGGCAACTGATATGTTCATTTTCAAGATCATTCCCAGAACTCTCTTCCATTGCAAAAATATCTACATCTGCTGTTTTATCAAATTCAATTCCAACTACTTATTCATAATTTTTTTACTTGAAACATATGCCATGTAACTATGTAAGAATATCAATAACTATTTGATAATCAAACCAGATTAGTAATAATTGGATTGAAACTGTTGAGGGTGCATTAGTTTTGTAACTTTTTGTCCTTAGAATACGCAATCATCAATTAGAAAAAACCTATTACTGTCCTCCTCTAACGTTCCTAAACTATTCTCATTATTAGTTAAACCAAACACTTAACAAACTGGGTGCACTTAACAATGCCTGAACTCGTATTAAACCTCAAATTATTTCATTACGCGTGCTCTACGGGTTAAACTACTTGCAACCGTCTTTCTAACGAAACCCCCCAATATGAACTTATAGCATACTTCGTAGAAGTAAAAGTCTGATTTTTCTCAAAAACCGAGCTCGGTGTATCGCACGGGTCCAAACGCCTCGTACTATAAAAGACAAATTACAAAATTAATGTAAAATATAAAAATTTAAGTCTCATTTCAAATATATGTAACATTTTATTTCTACCATATACTAACCGCCCTCCAATACTGATATATTTTAATGAAATTGTTTATAAAAAAAGCTCATTAAACTTGTAACCACCAATTTAATGCTAAAATTTAAAAATTAAAGTTTTAACCATTTACATTATTAATAATTTTAACATTCTACTTTTGAAAAACATATATCTATTTCTATAAATGATTTTGGACATGCTAAATAAGAAAGACTTTGTTTTAAAGTATCAATTATATTAACTAAACCGCAACCAAATAACAAACAGATAGCATCTACTTTAACAACAAGATGATTAAAAAAGTGGACCCAAAAAAACACTTACAAAAGATATATTACAAAACTTGGAAACAAAAAGATGAGAAATAGAAGATTAAACCTTAGACTCACACATTATATAAAAAAAAAGGCCATAACCTCCAAAACCAAATCTGGCCCACAACCTCAAGCCCAAAAGCTAAATAAGAAAGACTTAAAATGAAAAACATTTGCTTGTCACAAAAAAAGTCATCGGGAACCTTGCGCGAATACCCTACTAGTGAGATATATAAGTAAACATCATTATTAGGTACAAGAAACATTAAATGGTAATCATTACCAAGTCCACATGCATTAGCCACTTCCTAAACGACTATTAGAAGTTTACTTTCGTAAAGATTATAATTATTTGATACATGCATGTTAACAGTTAAAGGTTCTATATGAGAATGATAAGGGAATAGTTGTAGTGATGGTGAATCCTTCTTATTAACAAAGTTTCGACTTCAGGTGTTACTTAACGACTCATAGGACAGTGAAAATGTAAAAGACGATGAACACAGTTTATTTCTTTTATTCACTTATATATCTATATTAATATATAAAGCATTTATAATGTGGGACCAATTAAAAATTAAGATAAGGAGGTGCAATCTTGATCATCCATCTTATTTTTGGGAATCACATCATAAAATGACATGTGTCACCTTTCATAAAGTGACATGTGTCACCTTTTGATTAAAAAATCACTTTTATTTTCAAATTAAAATATCTTTTTATCTATTTAATTTTATTTTGATCTAATTTCACCATATTTTTAAAAATTTTATGTTCTTTAATTCAACATCCATTTTGATATATTTTAATAATTTTTTTTACATTTTAATGAGTTTATTTCATGTTGATTTATATTTTTTTACAACTTTAATCTTAATTAAATATAAACTTGATACGTTAAAACTATATACTTTCGGAGAGAGTGTTGTCTTTTTACATGCAAGAATGATGATGTTAATATGGTGTTGCGGGAAAGTTACGGGAAACCCCAACGAACACATACATTTGTGAAACGAAATTACTAAGCGGGTAGGAAATTACGTAAAAAGTTGAGTTAGTAAATTTTTTATTACCGCCGCTATGCGCGGGTAACCAACTAGTTATAGCAAAACAAGACAAAACGAAACAAACATTATTGAACTGAAAATAGTAAGCTTAACAGATAACCATTCTATAGCAACATAGATATTTAGAACTTGGACTGAATTTCATCGATCACTTTTTTATCAACTTGGAAGGCCTTTGCAAGAATATCATCAGAGGATATCGGGGGTGATCCAAAACGGCATTTGCAATGGTAATGGCACCCGGATTTTGACTACTCAAACCTGCAATAGCCACTGCAAAACCATGTCCAACATTTTGTTGAAAGTGAATTAGACCCTCTGGAAACACGAAAACATCACCCTTCTCAAGACGTTGTGTGAAGAGCTTGTTGTCGGTATTAGATGTGACAAAACCGACTAGAAGGCTTCCTTCAATTACAACTAAGATTTCAGTGGCTCGTGGGTGAGTGTGTGGAGCGTTTTGACCCCCCGGAGCATAGTCGATACGTACCATGGAAATACCAAAAGTGTTGAGTCCTGGCAACTGATTTACATTCACAGCTGTCACAACAGACCTGACGGCATTATTTGTATCTCCCATCTTGTCTAACCCTCTGAAAAGAAAATCTTCTGCTTTCACCATCTTTGGATCTTTGCAAACGAAACCATTCACTAGTACTGTCACAACAAAAATAGAAGTCCCATAAGCACGTATAAGAATAGCAAATTAGAATATGATAATGAATATGATATTTTACCTTTGCTACTATTATCAGCCACACAAAAGTCCTGAAGAGGACCAGGGTCCGAAGCCAAAGCAACAAGAGTAAATGTCGCCAACAAGAGACCAACTAAAAGGAAACGGGATGGCATTAGGGATTGAACAAATGTATTACTTGATCAATGTATGATTAGTAGCTCAAACGATTTGTGAGATTATATGTAACTCTCGGTAATGTTTTTAGTAAAAGAGTTTGGCCATCAAAGGTACAATATCGGTGTTCTCAGATCCTTAAAAAAAGATCATGTGGAACAAGTAAACGATGATATAGTCATCTAACACATCCTCAAAGAATAGATACAACTTTTCTTTTGAACTCTAATTAAGATTTACAAAGGCTCATGCATGCAGGCATGCATGTATGATGGCATCATTTCATTTTATTTATAGATTTCTCTCTGATTATGTTTTGTGGAACGTTACTGCAACAAAATTCTCATGTGTCGACGCCGTTTCTAGATAGATCATCAAAAAAAGTCATGTTGCTACGGTCACATTTTAAAAAAGTCTCCGGTCCTCAAAGACCAAGCACATGATCAACATTGGAGAGATAAATAAATCGCGTAATAACAAGATTATAGGGAAGTGTATAGGTTGTTGAGAAGACATTTTCAACTAAAAATTGAAGAATATCCAGTCCTTGAAACAAGCCAAATTCAATAGTTGGCCGGTAGGAAACTGTAATGATATTATTTACATCAAACCAGTACAGTAGAAGGAGTAAACAAAGAAGAACACATGATTTTTGTTTACCAATTTAAGACAGTAATTAATTAAAAGGAATATTGAACAATTTGGCCTAGGTTGTTTTAACAAATCAATTTTTTAATCAGTAAACAAAGATTTAGCATCTAGAATTACAGTGTTAATTGTTTCGAGTCTTTGTCATGATATTGTCAATGATTATAAAAACGTTTTTCACTTTAAAAACCCAAATTGTTACGTTTGACTCTTCTAATTGTGTGAATTGATAAATCCGTTACTTGTACTATAATTATCATGATATATTTATCACTTGCAATATAGTAAGGTGTTGAATAATCGTTCAATGAAAGTTAATTAATTAATGTAAGGGTGTAGTAATCATTGGTTCTAAAAGGACGCGCAATAGGCCTCGTAAAGTGCGCGAGGCTGACCTCCATGCCACGCAAATAGACCAAGGCTTGGGCTTAAGGCTTGACGTGAGATGAAGAGTGAAAAAACACGATAAGACGCGATAAAACGTGATGCGTGAAGGCTTTTTTGAATTCAATTTCCATAAAAATCTTATTTTTATATAAAAATGAAAAAGATTACATACAAAGATAGTTTCTTGACTTTATTCTTTATGTATGACACTTTTTGTAAAACTCAAATAGATTTGTATATGATATAAATAATTTTATTTTATAAATATTTTTGCGCTTTAAGTCAAGTCTTGAAAAACGTCATTACTCGCACATGGCTACGCAAAGGCGTGAGGCCATGGCCTGCCGCCACATGACCGGCACTCATGCTATTTATAACCTTGGTCATAATAACTGTCTGCTACTACTTCCACTACTACAAAAAAATCTCATTAGGTATGATTTTTAAGGCTATTTGGTACGGTTTTAAAACCGTACCAGATAGTAGCGAAACAAAAAATAAAATATTATTTGGTACAGTTTTGAACCGTAGCAAAAAATGTTTATTTGGTATGGTTTTCTTTCCAACCGCACCAAATACCTTTAACACCTCAGCAGCACAAATACTTCTTTTCTGGTACGGTTTTTATAAAAACCGCACCAAATTTGTTTGATTAAAAAAATAATTTATCGTTCTTGTCCAAAACCTTTAACCAAACACCACTGTAATATTTTCCACAGGAAACCCAAAACTATTGCCTGCACACACACAAACTTAACATTCAATATAAACATCAACAGACGCAACAATCTACGTTAGACAAAAGTGTTATCCATACAATTGTTTAAACGTCATCATCACGAAAGTATAAAAACTTAACTATTGTGGAGCTGTTGTATCTAAAGAAATAACCACGCCCCTATAAAACTCGTTCAAAATCATATAAGCCGTTTGGTCGATCTTCAACGGTGTTAGATGGCGTGTATCATCCCAAATCTATAAAAACAAATGTAGATATATAATAGTTTACACATGTGAGTTAGATTATTATGAGATTAATAACGCCATGAGATAAGTTTTCAATCAATATCTGTACGTGTTCTAGTAAGCAAGTTTAACTAAGCAAGTTTAACTAAATGAGATAAGTTTATAGTTTTCATGCTATGTTACTACTATTTCAAGATTTTGAGCAAAAAAGATAGAAATTGATTTGGCACATGCTCCTTAAAATAATTTTCCTGTTTGGTTTTGATCCATTCACTTAATGCAAAACTGCAATAGCAGACGACCCATGACAATCCCTGCCAACCCGCAAGCATAAATCTGTTCTCAAGTTGCTACATTCTTATGCTAAATATGTTCTCAGGTCGCTACATTTCCAGGCCTATATTCAGCTATCAACCCGTTTTATACTAAAGACATTGTACAATATGTAGCAAAGACATTCAATATCTCCCTTAGCCACTCGGTTAGACTCAGCAGCGATAAGAAAACTTTGTACTTCATTCACAAATTCTGGGTCACTAATGTTCATGCCGTACATCCATTTTCGGTCCATCTGAAAATTTAAAACAACATAATAAATAATATGCATGTACGAATGAAATATATGTGTTCACATGTGGCACATCCTAACCCACCTTTTGAATATTTTATCTCATATGCATATACGTTCTAGCGGGTTGACTATTTAAGAAAAAAATCGGCAACATTTCCCCCCAACTCCCCAAGCATGCGTATAAAACGCAAACTCGAAGGAGTAAAGGGAAATGTATACCGATTTTTTCTTAAATAGTCGACCCGCTAGAATGTATACGCATCCTAAATGAGACAAAATATTCAAAAGGCAGTCCCAAACAGGGACTGCCCGAAACTAATCTCAATTAGATTAGTTTCGGACGGGTATTAACTAAGTTCATATAAGGATCAACTTATAACTTCTAGATGCACATGCTATAGATACACAAATAAACTTAGCAACTATATACATATATATAAGTATTTAAAACTAATAACAAAAGCAAAAACAATGTTACAAATAACAAACAAAAAATATAAACTTACCTTATGATTTGAACTTTTCTAATATGAGTTGAAAAACTCTAGTTTGGATACATGATGAAAATTTTTATACCTATACAAATAAATAAAAAATATTAGTTAGCATAAAAGAATTAGAGTAAGTAAAAATAAATAAAAATGTAACTATTACCTTTTATGTAGTTATATAAGGTTTAAGTTAAGTTTATTATGGTTGTTGATGAGTGTTTAATGTAATGGTTTTGAAAGATTTAAGTTGAGAAGAAGTAAATTTGGTAGGTGGAATGAGAATGAGAATGTGGGTTAAGGGTGTTAGGTGAATGGGGAGCAGGTTTACGTTAGGGGAGCAGATAATTTGAATTTTATTTTGGTGTGGTTATCGAAAAACCGTAGCAAAAAATCGACAATTTAGTACGGTTTTATGAGAACCGTACCAATAAATGATTATTTGCTACGGTTTACAAAATAACCGCACCAAAGAATGAACAAAAACGCACCAAATTGTTGTTTTTAGGTACGGTTAAAAAAAACGTACCAAATGACTTAATTTTTATTTTTTGGTATGGTGAAACCGTACCAATTTGCCTTACCAAAAAATAGTTTATGTAGTAGTGTTCTCGAGTACGTACAATGCATGCTATTGTGAGTGCCCGCTTTGTACGTATATTGATTTGAAGTAGCATAACACACAAATAAATGAACAAAAAAAATCTTGGTACATCACTGTAAAGGGCATCCCGCAATAAGAGTTATATGAAAAGATTTATAAATCTTGAATGGTTTATAAACTAAGCCACCATAATGAGAAAGAGTTTGAGATGACATATTGACAAAAGATGTGAGATCATATAGAAAAAAATTATCATCTTAAAAAAATTAAAAAAACTACATCCTAGCATTCATTTTTCATCAAATAAAAAAAAACAATTATAAAAAAACTTCACTTTTCTCTCTTTTTTATAATTAAAGAGTTAAGTACATTTTTGGTCCCCTGTGGTTTGGTGCATTTTTCTCACTTTTGGTACAAAATTAAAAAAAGTTTGGTTTTGGTCCAAAACATATAGTTTGTCGGTCAACTTTTGGTCCAAAAGACATTGTTTAGTTACACTTTTTGGTCCAAAAGACATAGTTTCGGTCACTTTTAGTCCAAAAAAAATTTTAGTGCAAATTCAAGGATTGGACTAAAGTGGACAGAAGTAACACATGTTTTTGGACCAAAAGTGAACCTTTTTTGAATTTTGGACCAAAAGTGAACTCGCACCAAACCACAAGGACCAAAAATGTACTTAACTCTAAATTAAAATATGTTCCAAACGTAAATCGTCAAATGACAAAAACTACACCATCGCGACTGAGGGTGAATTAAATCATCTTTACTTATAGATCGGCACTTTTTTATTATTAGACGGACTTTTTTTCGATTTTTTTTTTCAATTACGTTTGAAAAAATCACATGTGATTTTTTCAGATGTAACTAAAAAAATCAATTTCATATACTTTTGACGATTTTTTAGTGTTAAAATTTTCGCCACAAAAATTACACGTGATTTGTAAAATCACTTGTGATTTGTTGTTTTTAAAATCAACGTGCTATTATTCATAATCGCATGTTATTGCACTAATTCCACTTATGATTTTTAGAGTAATAAATCACGTGTGATTTCATAAATTCATAAATCGCATGTGAATTTACAAATTTACGTGTGATTTTTAATGTTAGAAATCACATGTGATTTTTCGAATCGCGTGTGATTTTTTTCTAGACGGAAATTTAAAAAAAAAAGTTCATTGAAAGTATATAAAAGTGCCCGTCTATGGAAATATAATAATTTAAATTCTTCTTTGCGATGGTATAATTAAATTTACGTCAAACGAAAAAAAATACACCAGGCGTCGAGTATTTTTTTTATCTTTCTATAGGTGGGAAATTTTAGATTACTTTTTCGACACGAACTTTTTTTCTGAATTATTTTTTCAGTCACGTCTGAAAAAATCACATGTGATTTGTATCACGATTACATGTGATTTCGTAAAATCACATGTGATTTTTTCAGACGTGACTGAAAAAAATAATCGAAAAAAAGTTCGTCGAAAGTATATAGAAGTGCCACTCTATAGAAAAATGGTTTAATTCTCGTCGCGATGGTATGTTTCGTTTTACGTAACGATTAACGGTTTGTGAGATATTTATATTTATTAAAAATAATAATGAATGTGGTTTTAATTAAATTTAAAATAAGAATTAATTAAACATTAGTGAAATAAAATGGATAGTTAAGATGAAATGAATTGTTCTTTAATTAGATAGTGTTCTACATAGATATTACATCATTACGAAAAAGGTTCAAGATAATGAAATTTTTCATTACCATAACATTTATACCACATATGTATCTATCATTTATATATCTTGAAAGATTTTTTACACAGTGAAAATAAGTTTATATTGTGAAAAGCTATATAAACTAGTACTAAAATGTGATTTGGCAACATTATAAACATTTTAATAGGTTCGCACCTAGAGATGCCCTAATACTCTAAGACGAAAGTATGTATTGTTTGTCATTGTAAAGGGTGTGCTGACTCCGTCTATTTTTGCTGGTTCAAGTTCATTTGACAAGGCGGATCGCACTCTTAGCCTTTTTACAGGGAGGTCGGGCCGTGATTTTGTCGCTGGTAGTATTCGTGCGGGAGGGGATACGGACGCTGATTTGCAAGAGATTTATGTTCCTAAGTGGTCTGTGACTAAAGGTTTTGAGTTGAACGATGGACGGTCATGTGCTAATATGATTGATCATTTTACTCCTCCTGCTTTCTTCAAAACTGTTCGCGGAATGGAACATGGACAGTTATTTACTGAGTTTAATGTGTCTGCCGCACGCAATTTGAGTTTGAGTTCTCAGGTAAGAATGCGTGTTGAGTATAATATTTTGGAGAAAAGGAAGTGGAAGTCCCTTTCTGAGGAGAAAAATAATTTGCTACAAGTGAAGGACAAGGAGATTGAGGAGTTAAGGTCTCAGTTGTTACAGGCGAAGGGTGAGTCTATGGAGGTGCTCAATCTCCGTACTCGGGTTTCTAGTTCTCGAGGTCTATTGATTCGTTCACTTGAGGCGAGGTTACTTCCGCTAAGGAGCACAACGGCCTTTTTGAGCAAGAGCGTAGTGCTCTAAAATTAAAAGTGAGAAGCCTCGAATCTATCATTGCCGAGAAGGACCGTGAACTTTCTGTCTTGGGAACCTCCTCTTCTTCTCTAAGGTCTCAAAACCAAAGTCTTGTGAATCAGGTATATTTTTCTATCCTTAACTGTCCTCTTCATATTTTTTTGTTTTTTTTTTATTACACACACACACACACACACACACACACACACACACACACACACATATATATATATATATATATATATATATATACATTTTTAGGTGCATGAGTTGGAAACTTCATTCGCGGGTCTCCATGAGAAACTGGAGATGTATGAGGGAAGCATGAAATAGCTAGAGGAATTCCAGGATAACCTTTTGAAACCTCTTGAAGTTTCCAACTCATGCACCTAAAAAGTATGTATGTGTATATATATATATATATATATATATATATATATATATATATATATATGTATATATATAATATACATATATAATATATATATTTAATATATATATATATATATTTATATATTTATATATTTATTATATTATATATATATATTATATATATATTATTATATTTATATTATATATATATATATATATATATACACATACTTTACATATTTTTTAGGTGCATGAGTTGGGGGAAAATTCAAGAGTTTCTAAAGGTTATCTGGAATTCCTCTAGCTATTTCATGCTTCCCTCATACATCTCCAGTTTCTCATGGAGACCCGTGAATGAAGTTTCCAACTCATGCACCTAAAAAGTATATATATATATATATATATATATGTGTGTGTGTGTGTGTGTGTGTGTGTGTGTGTGTAAGAAAAGGAAAACACAAAAATATGGAAGAGGATGTTATGGATAGAAAAATATTACTGATTCAAAGGACTGTTGGTTTGAGACCTCAGAGAAGAAGAGGAGGTTTCACCAAGTCAGAATGTTCACGGGTACTTATCGGCAATGTTAGATTCGAGGCTTGTCACTTTAATTTCGAGCATACGTCTTGTCAAAAGGCCGTTGTGCTCCTTAGCGGAAGTAACCTCGCCTCAGAGTGAACGATCAATAGCCTCGAGACTAGAAACCCGAGTACGGAGTTGAGCCACCTCCATAGACTCACCCTTCGCTTGTAACAACTGAGACCTTAACTCCTCAATCTCCTTGTCCTTCACTTGCAGCAAATTATTTTTCTCCTCAGAAAGGGACTTCCACTTCCTTTTCTCCAAAATATTATACTCAACACGCATTCTTACCTGAGAACTCAAACTCAAATTGCGTGCGGCAGACACATTAAACTCAGTAAATAACTGTCCATGTTCCATTCCGCGAACAGTTTTGAAAAAAGCAGGAGGAGTAAAATGATCAATCATATTAGCACATGACCGTCCATCGTTCAACTCAAAACCTTTAGTCACAGACCACTTAGGAACATAAATCTCTTGCAAATCAGCGTCCGTATCCCCTCCCGCACGAATACTACCAGCAACAAAATCACTGCCCGACCTCCCTGTAAAAAGGCTAAGAGTGCGATCCGCCTTGTCAAATGAACTAGAACCAGCAAAAATAGACGGAGTCAGCACACCCTTTACAATGACAAACAATACATACTTTCGTCTTAGAGTATTAGGGCATCTCTAGGTGCGAACCTATTAAAATGTTTATAATGTTGCCAAATCACATTTTAGTACTAGTTTATATAGCTTTTCACAATATAAACTTATTTTCACTGTGTAAAAAATCTTTCAAGATATATAAATGATAGATACATATGTGGTATAAATGTTATGGTAATGAAAAATTTCATTATCTTGAACCTTTTTCTTAATGATGTAAGTTCTATGTAGAACACTATCTAATTAAAGAACAATCCATTTCATCTCAACTATCCATTTTATTTTCATCTAATGGTTTAGATTAATTCTTATTTTAATTTAATTAAAAACCCACTTTCATTTTATTTTTTTTAAAATTAAATATCTCACAAACCGTTAATCGTTACGTAAAACGAAACATACCATCGCGACGAGAATTAAATCATCTTTCTATAGAGGGGCACTTCTATATACTTTCGACGAACTTTTTTTTCGATTATTTTTTTCAGTCACGTCTGAAAAAATCACATGTGATTTTACGAAATCACATGTGATTGTGATACAAATCACATGTGATTTTTTCAGACATGACTGAAAAAAAAATTCGGAAAAAAAGTTCGTCGAAAGTATATAAAATTGCCCCCTATAGATAGAAATTATAAAAAAATACTCGTCGCGATGGTGTATTTTTTTTCGTTTGACGTAAATTTAATTATACCATCGCAAAGAGAATTAAATTATTATATTTCCATAGACGGGCACTTTTATATACTTTCAATGAACTTTTTTTTTTAAATTTCCGTCTAGAAAAAAATCACACGCGATTCGAAAAATCACATGTGATTTCTAACATTAAAAATCATACGTAAATTTGTAAATTCACATGCGATTTATGAATTTATGAAATCACACGTGATTTATTACTCTAAAAATCATAAGTGAATTTGTGAAATAACATGCGATTTATGATATAGCACGTGATTTTTAAAAACAACAAATCACAAGTGATTTTACAAATCACGTGTAATTTTTTTGGCGAAAATTTTAACACTAAAAAATCGTCAAAAGTATATGAAATTGATTTTTTTAGTTACATCTGAAAAAATCACATGTGATTTTTTCAAACGTAATTGAAAAAAAAAATCGAAAAAAAGTCCGTCCATAGTATATAAAAGTGCCCATCTATAGAAAGATGATTTAATTCTCGTCGCGATGGTGTATTTTTTGTCATTTGACGATTTACCGTTTGGAACATATTTTATTTAGAGTTAAGTACATTTTTGGTCCTTGTGGTTTGGTGCGAGTTCACTTTTGGTCCAAAATTCAAAAAAGGTTCACTTTTGGTCCAAAAACATAGTTTCTGTCCACTTTTAGTCCAATCCCGTGAATTTGCACTAAAATTTTTGGACTAAAAGTGAACCGAAACTATGTCTTTTGGACCAAAAGTGTAACGAAACTATGTCTTTTGGACCAAAAGTTGACCGAAACTATATGTTTTGGACCAAAACCAAACTTTTTTTTATTTTTGGACCAAAAGTGAGAAAATGCAACAAACCACAGGGACCAAAAATATACTTAACTCTTTTATTTATAAAAAAGAGATGAAAAGTGAAGTTTTTTAATTGTTTTTTTTATTTTATGAAAAATGAATGGCTAGGATGTGTTTTTTTATTTTTTTAAGATGATATTGTTCTATATGATCTCACATCTTTTGTCAATATGTCATCTCAAACTCTTTCTCATTATGGTGGCTTAGTTTATAAACATTAAACCATTCAAGATTTATAAATCTTTTCATATAACTCTTATTGCGGGATGCCCTTTACAGTGATGTACCAAGATTTTTTTTGTTCATTTATTTGTGTGTTATGCTGCTTCAAATCAATATACGTACAAAGCGGGCACTCACAATAGCATGCATTGTACGTACTCGAGAACACTACTACATAAACTATTTTTTGGTAAGGCAATTTGGTACGGTTTCACCATACCAAAAAATAAAAATTAAGTCATTTGGTACGTTTTTTTTATCCGTACCTAAAAACAACAATTTGGTGCGTTTTTGTTCATTCTTTGGTGCGGTTATTTTGTAAACCGTAGCAAATAATCATTTATTGGTACGGTTCTCATAAAACCGTACTAAATTGTCGATTTTTTGCTACGGTTTTTGGGTAACCACACCAAAATAAAATTCAAATTATCTGCTTCCCTAACGTAAACCTGCTCCCCATTCACCTAACACCCTTAACCCACATTCTCATTCTCATTCCACCTACCACATTTACTTCTTCTCAACTTAAATCTTTCAAAACCATTACATTAAACACTCATCAACAACCATAATAAACTTAACTTAAACCTCATAAAACTACATAAAAGGTAATAGTTATATTTTTATTTATTTTTACTTACTCTAATTCTTTTATGCTAACTAATATTTTTTATTTATTTGTATAGGTATAAAATTTTTCATCATGTATCCAAACTAGAGTTTTTCAACTCATATTAGAAAAGTTCAAATCATAAGGTAAGTTTATATTTTTTGTTTGTTATTTGTAACATTGTTTATGCTTTTATTATTAATTTAAATACTTATATATATGTATATAGTTGCTAAGTTTATTTGTGTATCTATAGCATGTGCATCTAGAAGTTATAAGTTGATCCTTATATGAACTTAGTTAATACCCGTCCGAAACTAATCTAATTGAGATTAGTTTCGGGCAGTCCCTGTTTGGGACTGCCTTTTGAATATTTTGTCTCATTTAGGATGCGTATACATTCTAGCGGGTCGACTATTTAAGAAAAAATCGGTATACATTTCCCTTTACTCCTTCGAGTTTGCGTTTTATACGCATGCTTGGGGAGTTGGGGGGAAATGTTGCCGATTTTTTTCTTAAATAGTCAACCCGCTAGAACGTATATGCATATGAGATAAAATATTCAAAAGGTGGGTTAGGATGTGCCACATGTGAACACATATATTTCATTCGTACATGCATATTATTTATTATGTTGTTTTAATTTACAGATTGGACCGAAAAATGGATGTACGGCTCATGTAACTTAGTGACCCAGAATTGTGAATGAATAGTACAAAGATTTCTTATCGCTTGCTGTGAGTCTAACCGAGTGGCTTAAGGGAATATTGAATGTCTTTGCTACTTATTGTACAATGTCTTTAGTATAAAACGGGTTGATAGCTGAATATAGGCCTGGAAATGTAGCGACCTGAGAACATATTTAGCATAAGAATGTAGCAACTTGAGAACAGATTTATGCTTGCGGGTTGGCAGGGATTGTCATGGGTCGTCTGCTATTGCAGTTTTGCATTAAGTGAATGGATCAAAACCAAACAGGAAAATTATTTTAAGGAGCATGTGCCAAATCAATTTCTATCTTTTTTGCTCAAAATCTTGAAATAGTAGTAACATAGCATGAAAACTATAAACTTATCTCATTCAGTTAAACTTGCTTAGTTAAACTTGCTTACTAGAAGTTTTTCAAAAAAAAAAAAATCTTTCACGTGGGCTGTTAGGCGCAAACCACGAAGTGGTGCGCCATGACTCAATCTCGCGCCATAGCTTGGCACCACCACTCCCTTCCCTCTAATTATAAAATATCCGCTACCGCAACGCGAGGTACCCCGCTCGTCTTAAGTATATGTCAATAAAATCATATAAATATAATTAAACATTAGTGCATAGTAACACGTTTTTGGAATAAAATATTCCCATTTGCACGACTATTGAGGTAAAAAAAAATTATATATTTTCAAAAGGGTTAATAGACAAAGAATTTACAATATTTTCTCAAAAAGTTCGCCTAAGTTACTTAACTTTCATTTTGTTCACTTAGGTTACTGAATACATTTGGGGTTACTCAACTTGCAAAAATATGCGTAAACATCAATGAACTTGTAATGACATTTATGTTACTTAACTTACCTAAAAATATACGTTCAGGTTGCTCGGATTAACATTGAAATTATGGGGGTATATGTTTATCAAAAGTTCAGTAACCTAAGTGAACAAAATGAAAGTTGAGTAACTTAGGCGAACTTTTTGGGAAAGTATAGTAACTTCTTTGTCTATTAACCCTTTTCAAAACGCACCCTGAACTCTAACCTATTTACGACCTTTTTTTTATAACAAACATTATTTATCAAATATGGAGCGCATATTTATCAAGGTTATAAATAGCGTGAGGCGTGGCGTGACGGCATGGCCAAACCTCACGCCTTTGCGAGCCATGGCGAGTCATGACGTTTTTAAGGCGTGACTTAAGGCGGCACAAAATATAAAAATATTTATAAATTTATATATTTATATCATATTACAAATATATTGAGTTTACAAAAAGTGTCATACATAAGGAATAAAGTCAAGAAACTATCTTTGTACGTAATCTTTTTCATTTCTATATAAAAATACGATTTTTATCGAAATTGAATTCAAAAAAGCCTCCACGCATCACGTTTTTTCACTCCTCATCTCACATCAAGCCTTAAGTCCAAGCCTTGGTCTATTGCGTGGCGTGAACGTCACGTCTCGCGCCTTTGCATGGCCTTTGCGAGGCCTTTGCGAGCCTTTTAGAACCATGATATTTATTGATTCATTCGGAAAAACAAAATGTCACTGAAAAATCGTCGCAATGCGAACAAAACGAGCACAATATTGCAATGTTTCTGACATGCGTACGATTTTATAAAAATTGTTGAAGTTTAATATATATATTTAAAAAAAAGATTTTCTAAACGCACCCTGAACTTTAACCTATTTACGACTTTTTTTTATCTAACAAACTTTATTCATCAAATATGGAGCGCATATCTATTGATTCATTCAGAAAAAAATGTCACTGAAAAGATTGTCGAATTGCGAACGGAACACGTCCAATATTACAACGCTTCTGACATCCGTACGATTTTATAAAAAATGTTGAAGTTTAATATATATTTGAAAATATTTACGGAAATAGTCTTTGAGGCTATCGGTTCGTTGCACGGTGAGTCCCAACGACTGACAATAATACTTGGTGTTATCGATCCGTTGCAAAAATAGTCTTGCGCGCTCCGCGACAGCGCGCGAGTGACGAACCTCGCTTATATAATACAACAGTATGCTGTAGCAAGCATCATTTGGCAATAAAATATTCAAACACCTCACGATTACCAAAAGTAAAAAAAAAGGTTTTTTTATATTTTCAAAACGCACTCTGAACTTTAACCTATTTACGACTTTTTTACATAACAAACTTTATTTGTCAAATATGAAGCGCATATCTATCGATTCATTCGAAAAAAAATGTCACTGAAAAAATCGTCGAATTGCGAACAAAACGAGCTCAATATTACAATGCTTTTAACATGCGTACGATTTTACAAAAATTATTGAAGTTTAATTTATATATTTAAAAAAAAATCATAACGAACCCTGAACGTTAACCTATTTACGACTTTTTTATATAACAAACTTTATTTATCAAATATAAAACGCATATCTATCGATTCATTCGAAAAAAAAATGTCACCGAAAAGAGCGTCGAATTACGAACAAAAGGAGCCCAATATTGCAACGCTTCTGACATGCGCATGATTTTCTAAAAAATATAGAAGTTTAATATATATTTTTAAAATATTTACGAAATTAGTCTTTAAGGTTATCAGTTTGTTGCAAGGTAAGTCCCAACGACTGACAAATAATAATTAACGTTATCGATCCGTTACGAAAACAGTCTTGCGCATTTCGTGGCAGCACGCGGGTTACGAACCTCGTTTAAAATAAATCAAGAAGCACATTTCATTTTGCTCATTAATTATTTCGATTCGTTATCCACTATCACGTGGTCAGTGTACGTAACTTTCAATACTAAATACAAAATATTTATTTAATATTATTTTACAAAAAATTGATATGATATTATCTAGTACGGAGTATTTATTAATTGAGAGGCTGGAGTATTTTAAATGTTAGGGCGACCTCTTTTTAATATATAATTTAAGTGGGCCTAAGAAGATTTCTTGCTCACACAATCACATTATCGAAACCTCACCCACCGACAAAATAGCGAATGGACATTAGGATATAAAAAAAGAGAAACAATCGGTACAACAAGGGCCGAACAAACGAACTAAAAAGAGCCTACTTAAGTACTCAAGCTATTTTGTCAGGACTCTGACATGCTTATGAGTATATATGTAAATAAGACCAATAACGCTGTAAACGAACTCGTGTTAGACCGTTTAAGTTTAACCGAATAAATAGACGAACATAAACACTTAGGCTAGGCACTATGACTCGGTCGAGTGTGTCGGTCGACCGAAATCACAGTCGGTCGCTATTATAGTGGTAGGATTAGTCGGATTGGGTCGTTGGTTGATGTGAGTTGTAGACTCGACCGGTAGTCGATGGGCAAAATGCAACGGTCAGATGTGCTTTTAATATAAAAAAAATCTTTTTAAGTTTTTAATTATTATTGTAATGTTTTTATGTTATTTGAATAATTATATAATGTTTTTATTTTAATGAAATATTATTTTATGTTGTTAATTATTTTTATTAAAAAAAATGAAGGTCGTCTTATAGTGTTAAAAAGTCGTCTGTATGTCGTCAGAGAGAGAAAGCTGATGTGAGAAAAAAATGTAGGTCGCTGGTTGTCATTATAATGGGTAGCCTTAAATGTACAAACTTTTTTGTTCATATTTATTTATTAAAAAATGAATTTGGCCGTGTCCATTTATAAAGATATTAAATGAACATAAAACAAACATAAATAAATGTACATGAACAAGCTTAGAGTGCTAGGAGCAGTGGTGCCGTTCTCCTGGTGACGTTCTCAAAAAGTGCTGTCACGTCAGCAAAATAGAGAACGGCATCAGAAACTGAACGACACCACATTTGTTGGGGTATCCGTTGGCACCACATTTCTGGTGCCGTTATCTATTTTTTTTTAATTTTTTTTATTTACTTAATTTAAAAAAAATACCCAATATAATTAAAAACATTACATTAAATTAAAAAAAAAATATTACATAAAATTAAAAAAAAAAACAATACATAAAATAAATATCATAATGATCGTATCGATCATAGTCACTTTGAAAATAAATATCATAATGATCGTATGCGTCGGAATTATTGGGATCCATAGGTGAAAGAAAATTGAAAATTAGTGAAGTATAAAATATATTGGAAGTGTGTGTGAAATATGAAATAATAAGGAGATATTTATAGGATTTTTAATGGGTAAAAATAGGATTTTTTAGGGTATATTTTTCAAAAAAACACTCCTCCAACGTCCATATTTTAAAAAAAAAGCTATATTTAAAAAAAATAGAACCGCGTCGGCTGTTATGAACGGCGCGAGACTCAACGGCGCGAGCGCCAGAGTCGAGCGCCGTTCAAAATGCTCACGCCGTTCAACGGCGCCAATGAACGGCGCGGCCGTTCCCTACCCTCTTAGAACAATAAAAAAGGTATGTTGCATCTTTTTCGTGTTCTTTTCTCTTAACAAGGTTTAAAAACTTGCGTTTCACTGCGGCGAGTTTTAGCTAAGAAGTTAAAAAATCAACACTTTGACATAAAAGAGCCAACATGTACTAACTTCTTTCTCGGCGGCTTCGTTTGATCTGCATTCTCAATAGTCTGCAACGACAAAACAATTATTAGACACCACATGAGGAAAAGATAATCTGCACCCAAGTTTAAACATTAAAGACCTAAACAGGGCCGGATTTGGCATCGGGCGAAGCGGGCGACGGCCCAGGGCATCAAACAAGGAGGGGCATCAAATTTGTTGATGTTGCTGATAAATTATATATGCTATAAATATGGTGTTGTATGATAAATCGATGCCTAAATTTAGAAGAAATACACTTAACAAATAAAGGAAAAAAACACACGAAGATTCTGCCGGAAAAATAGTTCAGTTGACGAAAAAGAAAAAAAAGTGGAAAGAGAAACGTTAAAGACGAAAATGAAGACTCTTTCTTCTTCTGATTGTTTTAAAAATGGCCACGTGGGGTAAAATGTGGAACTTTATCAAAATACATAGAAACATGGGAAATCAGTTAATCTAGATTTTTTATTAAAAAATAAATGAATTTACATTTAACTTTATAATCTATTACTATGTTCTTTTAGTTTTAGGCTTATAAATTTGAGTTTTGAGATAATGGCTATGAAACATAAATGTTTACAAAAAATAATTTGAAATGATCTTCATGATTTATATATGATTAATCAATACTTAAACATATATCAATTATGTAAGCATATGTATTTTATATAGAGATAGTGAATCGAGTAAGTTAGTCGATTACGTATTCAAATATAACTTTTTTATAATAATGTATACAATTTTATCTCATTTGGAATGTCGGCCATGTAAAAATGTAATAACGTGTCGACTCATATTTGCTTGAGTATTTTATGATAAATATATATCTCTTTTCAATCGATAAGAACCGAGAAATACAAGATAATGTTTAAACGTCCGTAACTTATTACATATTTTATATACGTTTTATTAAGTGGATGTGGACTCGGACGGATCAAGGGTCCTGTAGGGTCACGGGACACCCGTAGATTTTTCAATGCAGAGTTTATTTTTGAAAAAAAACATTGGTTTTTTTTAAATTCATCTTAAATTCATCTGGTCCATGAAATGTGTTTCTTATGTTTTCGTTTTTAATAAAATCTTCGTTTTAATTTACTTTTTAACTATATTATATTACAGTTCAAAAAAATTTGTTCATCCGATCATATTTGATCAGAGTTCCGTCCTTGAATATAGAGGTTTTATTTACACATCAAATATTTCAAAATATTGTTGTGTTTGTTTATAATACTTAACATGAATATTTTTTGATAGGTTCGTCCAGGGCATCCAAACACTCAGGACCGGCCCTGGACCTAAAAGAAGCATATATAAAAGCCGTCACAAATGGGCTTTATTAGAAGTTCGACATGTTTTTTCCTGCAATAATGAATGTGGGAACAAACACTCAAGACTTTTTTCATACTTCCAGTTAAACTTGATATTGAGGAAAGTAATATAGGCCTAGTCAAAGGGTTTTGTCATAGTTTGTAAAACAATGCATAATTTCCTGTTAGGTAGTTAGTTTGTAAAACATTGCATAGAATATGAAAGGCCTTCCTATATTAACTAAGGTAATTCTAATACTCCAAAGATATTGGAGCAAGCTTGAAAAAGGGTATAATAACATATATGGTACTACCTCCGTCCCAAAATTATTGTCCACTTTTGACTTTCTAAGTCTTTCTTTCTCAACTTTGACCTTAAATAATTTTGTTTGTGCTATTTAATATTTTATGCATAATATATGAATGGATTGAGTTTTAAATGTATTTTTCATTGGTATAATTTTTATCAAGTATTATGTAACATAAACACAAATATTTAAGGTCAAAGTTGACAAAAAAAGACCCAGAAAGTCAAAACTGGACAATAATTTTGAGACGGAGGTAGTATCAGTTAGTCATTTGACCACCAAGCTATTACAATATAACACTAATGTGCCAGATTTGATTTATATATGTCACCAATGATAAGATTTACGTATAAGCAAAATAAAGCTCCCCTAACATATATTAAAAATCAATCGTCATAAAATCATGTTGACTTTCATAATTCACGTATGTTTTACTCTCATTGATGGGATTATGATAATTCAATATTTTCTTATCATGAAACACAGTGATATCATTGCAACTATCGTGCTATAGTCTAGAATGTAAGCCAGTCATTAAATCGACAAAGGGGTGTTTGGGATTGCAATTTTTGGCTTTCTGAGTGTGTGTGTTTCGATTTGGTAATTGATCTTTATTTTGCATATAAATTATAAACCAAATATATAATCAAATTGTTAATACAAATAATGTCTAAAAACGTTATTTATATTTTTCGACCTCTCAATGTTTTGATAATAACAAAATGTAAAA
>BQNB010065499.1:0-24223 GCA_026074375.1 Tanacetum coccineum
CGGGAGTCGATGGACCACCCGTGATGCCAAAGGACCCATATGCCTATGTGGTAGCTGTTTTTCATGCCCCGCCATCTCCTGATTATGTGCCGGATCCTAAGTATCCACCTTTACCAGAGTTTGTTCCAGAGCCAGTATACCCAAAGTTCATGCCACTAGAGGATAAGATGCTTCCAGCTGAGGAGCAGCCACTACTTACTGCTATCTCACCTACTGCTGATTCGCCAAGTTATGTTCCTGAGTCAGATCCTGAGGAGGATCCAGAGGAGGATGATGATGAGGACCTTGAGGAGGATCCTGCCAATTATCCTGTCGACAGAGGAGACGATGGCGATGATGAGGATGAGTCATCCGGTGATGACGAGGATGAGGAGGTTGATATTGAGGGGGATGAGGAGGAG
The DNA here is from genome assembly GCA_026074375.1 of Tanacetum coccineum. NCBI lineage: Eukaryota > Viridiplantae > Streptophyta > Magnoliopsida > Asterales > Asteraceae > Tanacetum > Tanacetum coccineum. Next base: position 402 of record BQNB010065499.1, read on the forward strand.
GAGCACCCAGCTCCTGCCGACTTTACAGCTGTTGCTTTACCAGCTACTTATCAGGCCCCATCTGCTGAGGAGACTGAGTTGTTTGAGACCGACGAGTCTGCGGCCACACCACCACCACATCCTGCATACCGCGTTACTGCTAGGATATCCATTAGAGATGAGATACCGATATCACTTCCTCCTAGGGAAAAGGTTGAGAGACTTCTTGCTAGGCCTACTCCACCTTCATCACCACTTTTCCCATGGTCATCACCACTTCCCCAGATACCTTCTACACCACTACCTCCGATACTATCACCACTACCAGTATCACCACCACTACCTCAGATTCCCTCACCACCACTACCAGCATCATCACCAGTACATGTGTTATCTCCATCACCACCTGCTAGTCCTATTCGTCCGTTGGGCTATCGAGCTGCGATGATCTGGCAGAGAGCTGAGGCTGCATCTACTTCCAATTTACTACTATTACCACCACCCATCATACTCTCCCACACCAGACCAGATGCACCATCATCAGGGATACTACCTATGCATTTACTCTCTACTAACCGTAGAGCAGAAAGACCCAAGGTTACCTTACCACCTCGGAAGAGGTTAGGTATCGCTCTTGGTCCTAGATACGAGGTCAGAGAGAGCTCGTCTGCTGCTGCTGCTAGACCGGCTGGAGGTCTTAGGGCAGACTATGGTTTTGTTGCCACTATAGATAGGGAGATCAAGCGAGACTATGGTTTTGTTGCTACCATGGACAGGGAGATCATGCGGGATCTAGAGAGATGTCGGTTATAGGATCATCGACACTTAGGATGAGATGCTGGTAGACATGTCAGGGGCATCAGCGACTGATGACACAGAGATGGGTCGACGGATGACAGAGTTTACCACTAGGGTTAGCCAAGACACATATGAGATTTATACGAGGTTGGATGATGAGCAGTCTGAGCGACAGCTGATGGCTGGTCGGCTCAACATGATGTATAGGGATAGGAGTGCACATGCTCGTACTGCTAGGCTCATGAAGGCTGAGGCCAGGATGTCTCGAGAGGCTTGGGGATGATCTATGGATGCGAGTGACCTTGCGCGTGCAGAGGTTATGTCATTACGTACTCAGGTGGTAGCACAACAGGCAATGATTACAGAGCTACAAGCAGCAGACCGCAGGAGACAGGCGACGATTACAGAGATGCTGGCGGCAGACCGTAGGAGACAGAAGCAGTTCACAGAGGCACTGAAGCTGCTGAAGAGACTTCAGACTCAGATGACAGAGTTCGAGAGACAACAGGGACCCGCCAAAGGTCCTGCACAGCCAGATGCACCAGAGGAGGCTGGTAGCAGTTCCTAGATCATGTTATGTCTAGTTATTTTGTACAGCCTACTAAGTATTATGGGTAACCCCCGGCTAGTATGGCTTTAGGTTGTATATTTTATCTTGTAACCTAATCGTTGTGATCATTTTGTATCTGAACCAATCATGTATGTTTTCTAATTATATATGGAATGGTGGTATTATGTCATGTCTGTAATCGAATTTATTATGAATGAATGTCGATTTAGTTACACCATTGTTAACTTCAATTCAGTTGTATATTTCACTGTGTGTTGTGATCTCTCTTTACTTATTGTGTATATGTCATGTCATGGTTATGATTTTACAAAATCTAACAGGTATTATATTTTCTTGTGATTGAAGAAAATGGCACCAAAAAGAGCCACGAGGTCAAACATAGCCCCAGAAACAACCAACACCACATCTGTCACTAATGCCCAGCTTCAGGCAATGATTAACCAAGGCGTTACCGCCGCTTTGGCAGCACGTGATGCTGGCAGAAATACGAATGGCGATGATAGCCATATTTCGGGAGCGGGTGTTAGAAGGACAGAACGAACTACCCGTGAATGTACTTACACTGACTTTCTCAAATGTCAACCATTAAACTTCAAAGGCACGGAAGGAGTTGCCGGTCTATCTCAATGGTTTGAAAGAATGGAGTCTGTTTTCCACATCAGTAATTGTACAGTTGAGAATCAAGTCAAGTTTGCTACTTGCACTCTCCATTCAGTTGCTTTAACATGGTGGAACACCCATGTCAAGACAGTCGGTCATGATGCCGCTTACGGTATGCCTTGGAAAACACTCATGAAAATGATGACTGACAAATACTGTCCTCGAAATGAAATCAAGAAACTGGAAATGGAGATTTGGGATCTGAAGGTGAAGGGTACTGACTTGACAAGTTATACCCAACGCTTTCAGGAATTGGCTTTGTTGTGCGGGAGGATGTTTCCCGAAGAATCTGATAAAATTGAAAAATATGTCGATGGCCTTCCCGACATGATTCATAGGAGTGTAGTGGCATCTAAACCAAAGATAATGCAAGATGCAGTTGAAATCGGAACCAAGCTAATGGATAAGAAAATCTGTACTTTTGCTGAACGCCAGCCAGAGAGTAAAATGAATTTTGAGGACACCTCAAGGAACACTCAGAACTAACAACAACAACAAAACAAGAGGCAGAACGCTGGCAGGGCTTATACTACAGGGACTGGTGAAAAGAAACTATATGGGGGATCTAAACCCCTATGCTCAAAATGCAACTATCACCACGATGGTCCATGTGCTCCTAAATGCCACAAATGAAACAAAGTTGGCCATTTTGCCCGTGACTGTAGAAGTACAGCAAATGCCAACAATGCTAACAACCAGAAGGGCACTGGGTCGGGTCAGAAGCCTACTTGCTATAAGTGTGGAGTTCAGGGACATTTTAAGAGGGAATGTCCAAAGCTGAAGAACAACAACAACCGTGGTAACCAAGTTGGAGGTGGCAATGCTCCAGCCAAAGTGTATGCGGTAGGGCATGCGGGGACAAACCCAGACTCCAACGTCGTGACGGGTACGTTCCTTCTAAACAACCGCTATGCTTCTATCTTATTCGATACTGGTGCCGATAGGAGTTTTGTGTCTACTGCATTTAGCTCCCAAATTGATATCACACCAACTGCATTAGATCACTATTATGACGTTGAACTAGCCGACGGGAGAATAATTGGGTTGAACACTATCCTTAGGGGTTGTACATTAAATATCCTGAACCACCCATTCAATATAGACTTAATGCCCGTAGAACTTGGTAGTTTTGACGCTATAATTGGTATGGATTGGTTGGTAAAGTACCAAGCAATCATTGTGTGTGCCGAGAAGATCGTTCGTATCCCCTGGGGAAATGAAACTCTAATTGTTCACGGTGACGGAAGCAACCGGGGACACGAGGCTCGTCTGCACATTATCTCGTACACCAAAACACAAGAATACATGCTAAAAGGATGTCCAGTCTTTTTGGAAAACGTTAATACAAAGGAGACAGAAGACAAGTCAGAGAAGAAGTGACTTGAGGACGTACCAATCATCCAAGATTTTCCTGATGTATTCCCTGAGGACTTGTCGGGTCTTCCTCTGACTCGACAAGTAGAATTTCAAATCGATTTGAAACCTGGTGCTGCACCCGTAGCCCGGGCACCATATCGATTGGCACCTTCTAAAATGAAAGAGTTGTCGGAGCAACTGAAAGAACTATCTGAAAAAGCCTTTATAAGACCCAGTTCCTCACCCTGGGGATCTCCGGTCTTGTTTGTTAAGAAGAAGGATGGATCGTTTTGAATGTGCATCGATTATCGGAATTTGAATAAACTGACGGTGAAGAACCGTTATCTTCTCCCCAGAATTGATGATTTATTTGATCAGCTTCAAGGGTCGAGTATTTACTCGAAGATCGACCTAAGGTCGGGTTATCACCAACTGAGGGTTCGAGAAAAAGACATTCCAAAGACTGCTTTCAGAACTCGGTACGGCCAATATGAATTTCAAGTTATGCCATTTGGTTTGACAAACGCACCTGCCGTATTCATGGACCTTATGAATCGGGTGTGCAAACCATATCCGGATAAATTCGTAATTGTCTTTATTGATGATATTCTGATATATTCGAAGAACAAGCAAGAACACGAAGAGCACCTTAAGTTAATCTTAGAGTTGCTTAAGAAAGATGAGCTGTATGCCAAATTTTCCAAGTGTGAATTTTGGTTTCCTAAAGTACAGTTCCTCGGTTACGTAATTGACAGCCAGGGTATTCATGTAGACCCCGCCAAGATCGAATCCATTAAAGATGGGGCATCTCCTAATTCACCAATGGAGATTCGTCAATTTTTAGGTCTTATTGGGTATTACCGAAGATTCATTGAAGGATTTTCGAAGATTTCCAAACCAATGACCAAGTTCACTCAGAAGAAGGTTAAGTTTGAGTGGGGTGACAAACAAGAAACAGCGTTCCAACTGTTGAAGCAGAAGTTGTGTAGTGCACCAATTCTGGCTTTACCTGAAGGAAGTAAAGATTTTATCGTATACTACGATGCTTCGATCAAAGGTTTGGGCGATGTGTTGATGCAAAGAAAGAAGGTGATTGCTTATGCATCATGCCAACTGAAAATTCATAAGAAGAAATATAAGACTCATGATTTGGAACTTGGAGCATCACAAGAAAACAGTCAAAAACCGGTCAAGCCACGGGGGGACAGGTGATCAGAAGTGTACAAAAAGAAGCCAAGATCAAAACCGAAGCCAGAGAAAAAGTCAAACCCGTAGTCAAGTCCTGTCATAGCCACCCTGGTCAAAACAAAGCAAAATAAAGGACAAATCATCAAAATGTTTCACCTTGGTCCTAACTTCAAACAAAAGTCTAAAATGTCCCCTCCTCCCTTATTGGACCCTATAAATCCACAATGGGCCTTAAAAAACCACTAAGTTTCCCTCTCACCCGGATCCAAAGCCCATTACTTAGCCCAAATCCCTAGTCCATTTTCCTTTTTATAAACCACAAGACCTCTAAAACTACTAATTTCTAAACTATTTTCACTATAAATTAAGAAAACCAAGAGAAGGACGATTTTGCTGTCAAAAAGCAAGTTTACAACTGACTTTTACAGTTCTTAGTTTAAAAAAGAAAAAGGCAGCGAAGCATTGGTTATGTTATTCGACTCCCCCCATTTCACCACAAGCATATTATAAACCCAAGGGGCAAATCAAAATTAGAGGGTGCTTAACAGTCATTTCAAGAGGTCTACACTAAATGGCAAAGGACAAATCAGTCTTATCGAGTCCTTACTAGCGCATTCTGGAGGAGGCCAGTCAGAGCATAGAAAAAGCATAAGGTTAAGTAGGTTTTACTCTTGGATCAACACACAACCTTAAAAACATGTCACATCAGAGGGCAATGACACGCTGGCATTCCTTAGATACAAACACAATGATATAAACGGTCAAAATTCATTTGCCAATGATCTAAGAAGAATCAAGGGTGCGGATTGATTAAGGATAGGAATTGATTAAAGAGGCCTAGAGCTTCAGCTGTGCACTAGAAATTGCCTAATTCTCACAACATACACCATCTAGTTTTTTTAGCAATTTTTAGTCTAGCTTAATTTCGTATTTTTACTTAAATGTTTTGTAATCTCCTTTTTAAGCAATGTAATCAGTTTCTTATATTAATGAAATTCAGTTTTAAAGCTTTTTAAATCTCACTCTTAAGCTCTCATTTAAATTCTCAAATATTAAGCTATCTTTTCATAAAGCCTTTCAATAAGCTCATTTAAGCTCTTGTAGTTATAAGCTTACTATTGAAGCTTAAATTAGAATTTTATCTATACTTAATTGTTTAACCAGCTTAAACCCTAACTTTTAACTTATTGTGATTTATAAGGCTATGGAAGGTGGGGCTAACTTTGGAAGAGCTCCCAAGGACTTACTACCCTTAGCTTATTAATAAGATAGGAGAGCTTGTAGCTGCTCCTATTTGGGTTCTTTTGTTGAGCTAAAGGTTTTTTGTTAGTTTCTCTTTTAGTTTCTATTAATTACTTGTATTAGTTTTTATTTGTTTTAGATTGCTTTATAATTCTTGCTTAGCTTGCTTATATAGTTGATTATTGTGCCTTATTTCTATTTACTAGTGATTATTTGTATATGGTTTTCAACTCGCGTTTTGCTTAATTTGATAAAAATCATAAGTTCTATTTTCTGTCATAAAATCCTAAAAAAAACAAAAAATATTAGTGAAATTAGTATAGGATCTTTGTTTCTATGTCTTAATCAGTTGTTGTAGCATCTAATGTTTTAAAAATGGTAGATATATGTTTTTTAAAACCTAGTCAATAAGTTTTATAACATTAGTTTTCATTTTTAAAGCTTTTATCAAAACTGTCATTACTTTAAAGGGGTGTTTGGCATAAGCCACTTTGACTATCAAAAGTCAATAGTATTTGTGCAAACCTTTTTAAGGACTACTTTGATTTCCATTGAGTCAGTTTCAATTTCATTTAAAATTAATAGTTAAAGAGTTTTTATAAGTTAGATTTTGGAAATGAAAAGAATAGGGCTTATTGTGTTCATTTCAGCACCAGGGGAAATTTACACTCTTTCTTTGCTTGAGCAAATGTGAACCAAGTCATTTAAGGCTTGGTTTGTGCTTCTTTTGTGTTTGTCCACACTCAATAAGAGTGTTTAGTGTAGTACCAAACCTTTAGGGTGCCTGAGCTCTTGCAAAGTGCATCAGCAGGAACCTTAGTTGTTCCTGTTGTCACTTTTAGTTTCAAATTTAGTAAGGTAATCATAGGTTTTAGCTTTTAAGGTTCAAGTAGCTTATAGAGTAGATGTAGCTTAATATAGATTAGGGCTTAGTTTTCACTTTCTTGCTTATTTCCTAGCTTAAATTTGCTGACAAAAGTCAGCCAAAAAGCCAAAAAGCTAAAAACAGCAGGATTTAGAATTTAGCTTTTAAAATTTTGCTTTCTAGCTTAAAGTGTTTGATTTTATGATTTGGATTTATAGTCCACAAGTAGTTTAGCTAAGTTTGTAGAGGCTTAAGGTCTGAAATTGCTTTTTGAGCATTTGAGCTTATATAGTTTTTGAGATTATTGCCTTATTTCCTGAGTTTATTAGTTTTCTTTCAAAATTCAGTTAGCTTTTAGAATTCATAGGTTAAGTAGTTTATGAGTTTTAGATAGATCAAATCTTTAGCTTCTCAGAACAACTTTTGGTTTTCAAAACGAGCTTAAATTTAAGCTTGTGCAAGCTTTTAAGTGCCAACAAAGTTTTCCTAAGTTCAAACCCTTAGTTTCTGAAAACAGCTTATTCATAAGCTGTTTCAGAGCTTATCTTTCACTTTCAGACAAAAAGCTTAGTTTTAAAGTTGTTTAAAATTACGTTTTTAATAAGTTTAGATATTTAGTTCTTGAAAATAAGCAAAAATAAAAAAAGTAAAAAAATGGGGTTTGCCTGCCTCGAACCCACGACCTCACACTTATAGACCATACGTCTTACCATTTGCTTCAATAGCTCATCCAGTATACTTTCCCCACATTTAATACTTATACACATATTTGCCTTATAAGCCAAATAAGCTGTCAAGCTTATTTCGTGGCTTATTTTATAAGCTACGACTTCGGGCTTATTTTTCCTAGGATTCATATAGCATAAGCTATTTTCTGTCTTTTTTCTAGAATTTTTACTATTAGTTTAGTATTTTTAATCTTTTATTTTCTTTAAAAACTTTAAAAAATCATAAAAAATAGAAAATTAATCAGAAAAATAAAAATCTTTTTTATAAAATTTTCTTTTAATATAAAGTTTGTAGGAAAATTAGTTTCACTTTCGTAGGGTTTAATTTGCAAAAATTCACTTTTTAAAGAACGGGTTTTGTTCCCGTTCTCGGTTTTCAAGTTTTAACTCTCGTTTTAACTCCGTTTTCGTTCTAGTTTTTTTTAAACTTCGTTTTTAGTCCAATTAGAATACATATTAAAAGAACAATAAAAATTTGGGTTTAAATTTTTATAATTTAATTTTTGGCCTTAGTTTTAGTATCTCATTTCGCGTTTTTAGTTAAACTTTGAGTTTCCATTAATTATCTTTATGCTTAATTGTTAGTACTTGTTTATTTTAACCTTCTTAGTAGTTATAGAAAACCCAATCAATCTTCGAACCCATTCAAATCAGTATCCAATATCAAGCGAGGTTTCAATTTCTCAAATCGTTGGGAAAACGACCCGAAATCAACTTTACGTAACCATACGAATATTATATATTATAATATAGAATAAATAAATTTTTAAAGAGTGAATTTTCCTTAGGGAATTTTCTTAATTTCTCTTGTGGAAATATTGTATAGTGTATTATATCCGCGTATCACTTTACTTATTTATTTCATATAGAATTCTCTGTATAGACGCCATTGTGTTGTGATGATATCCTTTCTCGTTACGCCTCGCGTTTCCGCCTTGGCGGGGTGTGACAGATTGGTATCAGAGCCTTTGGTTATAGAGAAGTAGGTGGTTGAGCCTAGACTATAACCTAGGGGTCCTTCATGTAGATGCATTTAGGGCTTAAGTGTTTAATGCTATAACTGCTATGCTTCCCCTTTATTTTTGCATAGCTTATATATCTTGTATTTTGCTAAGTTGTCATTTTAGTTATTTTGTCTTCCATTATCTGATATGATATGTATTACTTTCTTAGTATTTTAGCTATGTTTTTCCCTCACCCGTAAGAAGTCTAGTTGGGGAACCGTTTTCCCAACTGGACTTAAGCGTTATAAGGAGCCTCTTATGGAACCGAAGGAGATAGGATAGTTGATCGTTTGTCGGATGCGTGTAATAAGGCTGGACCCGCGGAGTCGGGTGATTCTTGCGGAGGCAAAGTCAAACCCAAGCGAGGCCCAGCATAAGTTTATCCCGTCCTTTACCTCGTCATGTTGTTATTGATTATTTCTTTCGGATATTTCGTATTTTGGAAGTCGTTGCGAGACTTTCGTTCCTTTATGTCGTTTCGATTTCAATTTGATATAAGTAAGTAGTTATTTGATGGAGCATCTTTTATGTGTTAAGTTTGAGTGGTTTAAGATGTGAAATGTGGTATATGTGCTTGTAGGTCCAGTCCTAGATAGATCTTCAAGCCTGTTAAGGTTGTAGAGCACTTATGTAATCACAAGCAACTCTAAGAGAGACTCTAACAAATGAAACTATTATTTACGCGGAAATAAATAACATAGGTTAAAGAATTACTAAAAAATAAAGATCCTCATGGATCATTCTATTGATAATAAACGTGTTTTTCTAATTACTTCAACCATTTCCTTTCATCCAGGCAGTAGGTTACTTAAATAAACAAGAAAACCCAAACTACTTGTTTTTCTTAAAGACTCGCTAAAAGCCTAAGAGATAAAGTGTTATCACTTCCTAGGATATCTCATGAATATCCCTATCACTAACTAACTATACTACACTCGGAGGTAAGCATAATACTACCAGGACTCATATTTTCTACCACAGGAATAACTTTTGTTCTGCCACACAAACAATAACATTATCCCTTACCAGTAGGAACTACATACCTACCAGCAAGAACTTTTACTCTACTAGTAGGAACTACATACTACTATAGTACTATCTTATTACAAAATTCTTAACAATCCTCCCTTAAACTTGAATTTGACACAGTTAACTTCAAGTTTCTAGATAGATCTTTCGTTGAAAACACCAGAGGATGGAACAGCAATCATCTTGAAACCGACTCCAAAAGCAACCTTCATAAACTTTGAATCAGCAACAAGAAAATCAGCATCTAATCGTGGACTGCAACAAGACCACCACAGCTACATGAATGGGTTTGATGAGCCTTTACCAAGTAGCCATTCACTCTCCATTGGCACCCAAAAAGGGTCAAATCCATGGAGGACTGAGACCATTTTCAACTCTTTAGTACATGAAACATTGGCGAGTTAAGATCCCTAATGATTTTTGGCAAACCATCACAGCCATCAACAGATTTGATTTAGTCTTTACCAAGAGCCGTACCCTCTTGGACTAGCCACTTTTCATTCCAAGAATATGGCAAGTGAAAACCATCCAGTTTTGGGTAACCTGGCAACCATCAACGGATTTTATAAGCCTTTACCACATAGTCGTTTGCTTGTGGGCTAGACAATCCTTGGGACCCAGAAAGGGTTACTCCCATGGTGGATTGCAAACCATCTCAACTCATTGGTACTTGAAACATCAGTCAGTTGAGGGACTCTATGATTTTAAGCAAATCATTAAAGCTATATCAATTCATTCTGGTCATAGACCTGGGAATTGAAACCATACCTCAATTGATTCTAGCCTGATGGCCTGGTAATTGAGAACCAAAATTCAATTAAATCTAGCCCTAAAGGCCTGGCAATTGAGAGCCATAGAGTGTTGCACCAAAAAAATATTTTCCTTTAAAGATTATGCCATAAAACTAGTTTATCAAATTAGATCACTGAAATACAAAGATGAGCCTGAAAACCAAGTTGCTCATCTGCAGTTTAAAAAAAAACCAAGTGATCCAGTCCTAAAAGAGTATACCAGAAACCAAGATTTTCCAAGAAGCAAAAACCATTTACAACAAGCTTTACAAAAGATAGATGAAAACCAAAGGACTAAACATAACATAACAAAAGATAGAGTATATACAAGAGAGTGACAAGATATCAGTATCATGCAGAAGGAATACTAGCAGCAACCTGATTCTTAATGAACTGAATCAGCTGCTCAGCATATGTCATGTCATTCCCAATCCCATCAATTTCAACCTCATAAATACATCCTAATATATATAGTTTATTATTTTTCACATATAGAACTTAATTTTAGTATTCCAAAACAATTTGGATCATAATTTTTGGATCAATAACGAAGGAGATATGAATTACGCGAGATTATATACTTAAATGTATAAAAATACTTTTATAAAACTATTTTTATAAAAGTTACTGTTCACATCAGTAAATAACATTTTGAAAACACCATTAATATGATAGAACTTTTAATAACAAAGACGTGCTCGAAAGAATCGCTAAAAAATGTGGAGCTATAACGAATAAAATACGACATTTAAGGGTTTTACGATAAACTAACATCTGATAAAAAATAATTTTATAAACTGTTATGAACAGTAAAAGTACTGTTCACCAGTAGGTCAAAAATATGAAAATGTAATATTTGATAACTCGTCTTAATACGAAAGCGTGGACATAAGAAACGTAAGAAACGGGCTTAAAACGAAGAAATCGCGTCGTTTTTGCTATTGAGATATTTATAAACGTTTTAACTTTATAAATATGATTTCACAAACACGATTAAATGTGGATGTACTATATAAATGGTAATATGGTAGTTATTATTCAAAGTGCATAGAACTTAATACGACCAATAATGGATTAGAGTTGCATTCCGTCATTTTCGTGACGCATTTCTGTTTTTATTTGGATTACATTAACTCAAGGTGAGTTCATATCCCCACGTTTTTACATGATTTGTTTTACAAGATTTTTTTTTTGGGTGAAAACATTCATTAGTTTTTACAATTGGACACAAGTGGTATATTATACTTTTTGAATACGTGTTGCCTAAAGATAGCGATAACCCAATTGAGTCCATAATCATGAACAGTCAATTACTGGAATGGAGGCGAATGTTATGAAATTGATCTATTGGGACTGACATCCCCCGTTCGGGTAATTAGCTGTCACTTGGATCAAACAAACCGTAAACCGAAGTCGAACATAGGATTTGCGGGTTAGAACATCAACATGGGCCAATGTAGGCCAAATTATATTGTATCACTTATGTCGTTATGTCGAGCTTCAGTGTCATGAGCTTAGGGCAACGTAATTACATTTATATGATGTCTGCATCTGTGGCATTATCATACACTTGTAAAATCTTGTGGTCCTACAATATACGATTTATCAAACCTATGAATTCACCAACATTATTGTTGACGTTTTAAAGCAATGTTTTTCAGGAGGTCAATAAGCACGAGGTGCAAGGGATACATTGGTGGTTTTGATTTGGATATCATGATTAAAGATTTTGTCGCATTATATTTTGTATATCTGTTATGAGCTAGAAATCTTTTTATTTTGAACAAGTGAACATGTGAAGCTTCGGGCTTATGTAACAAATACTTTGTTAAATCCAATGTATCGGTTTTAAACGACTTTTTGGTCGTTCTATATATATCTTGTGTTATTGATCATTGAAGTAACACGCTCCGAACCATTATTCTGCTACGACCCAATTTGGGGGTGTTACAAAGGATATTGCTACAATTCTTGAGTGTGAATATGAAAAGTGAAAACTGAATGTATTTTAGGAATGAATGAAAACTGAATTTTATTATATGAAACACGATAAATTGTAACAAGATTTGAATAATAAATTCAGTCATCAATACCATTATAACATTATAATAGCCCATTTAATTTATCATTGTAACGGCCTTCAATAATTATTAAAAAGTGTAACTGTTAAAAATCATTACTATCGATAATGGTTATTAAAAAATGTGTAATCGCATCCACCATATAAATCCACACAAACTATTTTATATCTCCCCACACAAATGTTATTTACAACAAAAAAATAATCTCTCAGTATTCCCTCACTTTCACTTCTCAACTCTTACGGGTACTTTCTGTAGATATTCTTTATATTTTTGTTAGAAAAAACGATTATTTTGAACGTTATAAGAAATATTTACCATAATATCGCATATCGTTAATTATCTGCAGCTAGAAATTACCGGTGCTATGCACGAGTACTCGTCTAGTATGTGAATCCATTGATTGGTTACTCTAATAACACTTTTCATTCTCCAAAACTTGTGTTCACAACACAAACTAAATTTAATTCAAATAGATAACTAAAAAACACATATTTTTAAATTTAGAAGGCGACCAATTTTCTATAAGTAAAAAATAAATAACCGTTTTTTCATGAAAATGAATTTGTTATACAAAAATGAATCGATTAGTAATTCTTTTTACAAAAGTACAAAACCATCAATACATGCACGGATTTATTAAATCTTGAAGCGAAAACTTGGATATAAAATGTTTAGTGTGCATTTAGTTGGTGGAAAACACTTTTATTTTTCACAATATGTTTATAGAAAAATAGAGATCACGTTCAATTCAGTGTTTTCCGATAAAATTCTCTACAAAACACAAAATCTTTATTTCTCACTTTAATACACAAAACTACAAAACAAATTCTTTTTGTTTCCACATGCAGGCTTGGTAATTAGATGTAAGCACGAGTTAATGTGATATGAAAATAAATACGTGATTGTACTCATAACAATGTCTCATGTAAAATCTATAAGGATATCCATAAAAACAAAAAAAAACTCACATCTTAATGTACAACATGATATTAATAGGTAATTTGAACAACAACATCAACCTCAAGACTCATATCAGTTAAACAAACTTAAACCTTCCATCTAACAAAAATCTTTACAAAATATTAATCGACATTAAAATACATAATAATTTTTTTTATGTAAAAACACGTGCATAATTATTAGTTGTACTAATATCATAATTACAAAACATTAAACACGGAAAAATTTGCATATCTACTACCTATATAAAATAAACTTTTGAAAAAGTAATATTCCTCCTAAATTCTAAAACAATGTCACGTGTAAAATAGTAAATAATCAACGACTCATATTCATATTCCTCTTTCAGCATTAAATGTAAAACAAAATCTCTCAAAAACAAAACCCCCAGCAACACAAAATTTCCCCCAAATCATTCCAATAAAGAACATGATATGAGTCAAAGTCAACAAGAAAATTCAAGTCAACAAGAAAAGTGAAAGTCAACATTCATCACTTTTAGTATAAATATCATTTCATTGTAACATTTCATATAATTTTATCAATTTTATTGATGTATGCTATGGTGTGTACAAGGCCGGATTTAGCTCATGCGGTTGGTGTTGTCAGTCGGTTCCTGTCAAATCCTGGTAAGAAGCATTGGGAAGCTGTTAAATGGATATTTTGATATCTGTGAGGTACTTCCAAATTGGGTATCACATTTGGAAATGGGAAACCCATGCTTGTTGGTTACACAGACTCAGATTTGGCTGGAAATAAGGACAACATGAAGTCCACTTCTGGATATTTGATGACCTTTGCAGGGGGAGCTGTTTCATGGCAATCAAGATTGCAAAAGTGTGTGGCCTTGTCTACAACAGAGGCTGAGTATGTGGCAGCAACGGAAGCGTGCAAAGAACTATTGTGGTTGAAAAGGTTTTTGCAAGAACTTGGTTTCAAGCAACAACGTTATGCGGTTCTTTGTGACAATCAAAGTACTATTCACCTTGCTAAGAATTCGATGTTTCATAAAAGAACAAAACATATTGATATCCGGTATCATTGGATTAGAGATGCCATTGAAGATGGTATGTTTGAACTTAATAAAGTTCATACGGATGATAATGCTTCCGATATGTTGACGAAGGCTGTAGCAAGAGAAAAGTTGAAGATCTGTTGCTCGTTCGCCGGGATGGCGAACTCATCCTCATAGACAGAAAATGGGGGAGATTTGTTGGGTATTTTCTTAGTCCATGAGGATTAAGAGCCCAACACATTGGGGCCCATCTTGGGTCCATTTAGTCCTTATTTAGGGCATCCTTATGCTCATTATAAAGTGTGAAAAACAAGAGAGAAGAGAGTAAGAAAAGAAAAAAAAGAAGAAGATTTTCGGAGTTCTTATCACCCAAAACCCAGCAGCAGTGTTTCGTCGATCCCCGGAGTTTGCACCGTCGGATCGTCACGATTTTTGGACTGAAGCTTCCTTGCATATAAAGGAAGGTTTTGACCGTTGGGATCTTGATTTTGAGGCCTGGAAGTTCTGTTTCTTACCCGGGCAGATTGCAAGTTGTTTGGTGATATTCTTCCTTTCTTGTTCTTTGTTTGTTGCCATATATCTTGATATTGATTCCAAGATTATGATGATTGTTGTATGCCTCTAGTGTTATCTAGAGAAGACTTTGTGTACCTCTCTTGCTTGATAGTGGATTTAAGCGGCACTAGGTGTCCCGTGGTTTTTACCCACTTTGGGGTTTTCCACGCTAAAAGCTTGGTGTTCTTGGTGTGTGTTTGATTATCTTTAATACCTGCTGATTTGGTTGATTTGATATTGTTTGGGGGCTGGTTAGAGTTGCTTTTAGTTTGCCTTATTTGTTTACTTCCTCATAGGTTCATACGGGTTTGGGTAAGTGCTGTCAAACGAAGGTTTTGCTTCCGCATTTGTGTTTATACCGTTGTGACCCATTGCACTTTACCCGTCAAATTGGTATCAGAGCTGTAGGCTCTTGGTTGGGGACTTACCTGTTTGAACGATGGAAGCTAATACAAGTAGGATGGTTAATTTGAATGGTTCTAATTATCATGTTTGGAAAGGGAAGATGGAAGATCTCCTTTATGTGAAAGACTACTACTTGCCTGTTTTTAGTACTGAGAAACCTGAGAACAAAACAGATGCAGAATGGACTATTTTGCATAGACAGGTTTGTGGTTATATTAGGCAGTGGGTTGATGATAATGTTTTGAACCATATTTGTGAGGAGATGCATGCTCGTACTCTTTGGAACAAACTTGAACAGTTATATGATTGAAAAACTGGAAACAACAATTTGTTCTTAATCAAGCAAATGATGAGATTAAAGTATACTCATGGGTCCCCTGTTACCGATCACTTAAATGTGTTTCAGGGTATTATAAATGAGCTTGCAGGTATGGGTATCAAGTTTGAAGATGAGATTCAAGGCTTGTGGCTTCTTGGTACTTTACCGGATACTTGGAAAACTTTTAGGACATCCTTGTCCAACTTTGCACCAGATGGTGTTATCACCATGGAATTGGCTAAAGGTAGTATTTTGAATGAAGAGATAAGAAGAAACTCACAAGGTTCCTCTTCACATTCAGATGTCTTGGTCACAGAAAGGCATGGGAGAAGTAAAAGTAAAGGCCCGAGTAATAGAGGTAATCATCGTAGCAGTTCTTGCAAAGGAAAATTTGCTGATGTTGAATGTTAGCACTGCCACAAGAAAGGACACACAATGAAGTTCTGCAGACAGTTGATAAAGGAGAACAAGAAGAAAAACTACAATAATCAGAATAACAAACACAAGAAAGATGATGATGGTGATGACAGTACTGAAGTAAATACCACCATAGATGAGTTCTTTGTTTGTTCAGATTATGATATGGTTAACCTTGCTCATGATGATTCGAGTTGGATTCTTGATAGTGGTGCTACGTGTCATGTTGCAACACGAAAAGAATATTTTTCATCTTACACACCAGGTGATTTCGGTGTTGTTAGGATGGGTAATACTGGGCTATCTAGGATTGCTGGTATTGGAGATATTTGTTTGAAGTTTGACACAGGGATGGAATTGGTTTTGCATAATGTGAAACATGTCCCGGATATGAGACTCAATATTATCTCAACAGGTCTTCTTGATGAAGATGGTTACCACAACAGTTCTGGTAATGGCTTGTGGAAAGTGACTCTCGGATCATTGATTGTTGCAAGAGGGAAAAGGGAATCCAAGTTATACATGACACATCCGAAGATCTCCAAGAGCATTGTCAATGCTATAGACAATGATGATATGACCGAGTTATGGCATAAGAGACTTGGTCACATGAGTGAAAAAGGGATGTCTATTCTTTCTAAGAAGAATGTGTTATCCGGTGTGCATGATATTAACCTGAAGAAGTGCTCTCACTGTTTGGCAGGAAAGCAGACTAGACGTGCTTTTAAGAGTCGTCCTTCTTTTAGGACGGAGAACATACTTGATCTGGTACATTCCGATGTTTGTGGTCCCATGAAGACTAAGACACTTGGTGGGTGTTCGTATTTTGTCACTTTCATCGATGATCATTCAAGGAAGGTTTGGGTATACACCTTGAAGACTAAAGATCAAGTATTGGATGTGTTTAAGCAGTTTCATGCTTTAGTTGAGAGGCAGACAGGGAAGAAACTTAAATGTATTCGAAGTGATAATGGAGGTGAATACATTGGCCCCTTTGACGCGTATTGTAGAGAGCATGGAATTCAGCATCAAAAGACTCCACCGAAGACACCGCAATTGAATGGCTTGGCAGAGCGGATGAATAGAACCTTGGTTGAGAGAGTCAGATGTTTGCTTTCACATGCAGGGTTGCCTGCTTCTTTTTGGGGTGAGGCTTTGAATACGGCGGTACATGTTATTAATTTAACCCCTTGTGTTCCTTTGCGTTTTGATGTTCCTGACAGGGTTTGGAGCGGCAAAGATGTTTCATACCATCATTTACGAGTCTTTGGATGTAAGGCATCTGTGCATATTCCCAAAGATGAAAGATCAAAGCTTGATGTGAAGAATAAGCCATGTGTGTTCCTCGGGTATGGTCAAGATGAACTTGGGTACAGGTTGTATGACCCAGTACAAAAGAAACTTGTTCGCAGCCGAGATGTAGAGTTTGACGAAGATCAAACTTTGAAAGATGTTGAGAAGACTGAGAAGGAGACAATTCCTCAACATAATGATGATCCTATTGACTTAGATCCGGTTCCTCCAAAACATTTTGATGCACAGTTTGGAGATGATATTCAGAATGATGAAGAACAAAATGATGAAGAACATGGTGCTGATGATGTTGATGCTCAAGAGCAACCAAACCTAGATGAAGACGTTCATCCTGAGTTGCCAGTGCCTATGCCACCATTTGTTCCACTTAGGCGGTCCACTAGAGATCATCATCCTTCCACACGCTATTCTGCAAATGAGTATGTTTTACTCACTGATGGGGGAGAGCCCGAGTGTTATGCAGAAGCTATGGAAGATGAACACAAGAAAGAATGGTTTGATGCCATGCAAGATGAGATGAAATCCTTGTATGAGAACAATACCTTTGAGTTGACGAAGTTGCCTAAGGGCAAGAGAGCTTTGAAAAACAAATGGGTTTACAAATTGAAGACTGAAGAGTATACTCCTAGACCGAGGTACAAGGCCAGATTGGTGGTTAAAGGTTTCAGTCAGAAGAAAGGTATTGATTTTGATGAGATTTTCTCTCCAGTCGTGAAGATGGGATCTATTCGAGTTGTTCTTGGTTTGGCGGCTAGCCTCGATCTTGAGGTGGAGCAAATGGATGTCAAGACAGCTTTCCTTCATGGTGATCTGGATAAAGAAATCTATATGGAACAACCTGAAGGGTTTCAGGTTAAGGGGAAGGAAGACTACGTGTGTAGACTTCAGAAGAGTTTGTATGGGTTGAAGCAAGCACCGAGACAGTGGTACAAGAAGTTTGAGTCGGTTATAGGGAAGCAAGGCTTCCGAAAGACTTTTTCTGATCATTGTGTTTTCTTTCAGAGGTTTGGTGATGATGACTTCATCATCTTATTGCTATATGTTGATGATATGCTGATTGTTGGCAAGAACATTGGAAGAATTGCCCAATTGAAGCAAGATTTGAGCAAATCCTTTGCTATGAAAGACTTGGGGCCAGCAAAACAAATCCTTGGCATTCGGATTTTCCGCGATAGAGGTGCCAAGAAGTTGCATATATCACAAGAGCAATACATTGAGAAGGTGTTGCGCAGGTTCAACATGGATAAAGCTAAAGTGGTTAGTTCCCCTCTAACTCCCAACTTTAAGCTTACTGATAAGGATTGTCCTTCTTCTAAGAAGAATATTGAAAAGATGGATAGAGTTCCATATGCCTCAGCGGTTGGTAGCTTAATGTATGCTATGGTGTGTACAAGGCCGGATTTAGCTCATGCGGTTGGTGTTGTCAGTCGGTTCCTGTCAAATCCTGGTAAGAAGCATTGGGAAGCTGTTAAATGGATATTTCGATATCTGCGAGGTACTTCCAAATTGGGTATCACATTTGGAAATGGGAAACCCATGCTTGTTGGTTACACAGACTCAGATTTGGCTGGAAATAAGGACAACATGAAGTCCACTT
The DNA here is from genome assembly GCA_026074375.1 of Tanacetum coccineum. Lineage (NCBI taxonomy): Eukaryota > Viridiplantae > Streptophyta > Magnoliopsida > Asterales > Asteraceae > Tanacetum > Tanacetum coccineum. The sequence goes on from BQNB010065499.1 coordinate 19,279, forward strand.
CTGGATATTTGATGACCTTTGCAGGGGGAGCTGTTTCATGGCAATCAAGATTGCAAAAGTGTGTGGCCTTGTCTACAACAGAGGCTGAGTATGTGGCAGCAACGGAAGCGTGCAAAGAACTATTGTGGTTGAAAAGGTTTTTGCAAGAACTTGGTTTCAAGCAACAACGTTATGCGGTTCTTTGTGACAATCAAAGTACTATTCACCTTGCTAAGAATTCGATGTTTCATAAAAGAACAAAACATATTGATATCCGGTATCATTGGATTAGAGATGCCATTGAAGATGGTATGTTTGAACTTAATAAAGTTCATACGGATGATAATGCTTCCGATATGTTGACGAAGGCTGTAGCAAGAGAAAAGTTGAAGATCTGTTGCTCGTTCGCCGGGATGGCGAACTCATCCTCATAGACAGAAAATGGGGGAGATTTGTTGGGTATTTTCTTAGTCCATGAGGATTAAGAGCCCAACACATTGGGGCCCATCTTGGGTCCATTTAGTCCTTATTTAGGGCATCCTTATGCTCATTATAAAGTGTGAAAAACAAGAGAGAAGAAAAGAAAAGAAAAGAAAAAAAAGAAGAAGATTTTCGGAGTTCTTATCACCCAAAACCCAGCAGCAGTGTTTCGTCGATCCCCGGAGTTTGCACCGTCGGATCGTCACGATTTTTGGACTGAAGCTTCCTTGCATATAAAGGAAGGTTTTGACCATTGGGATCTTGATTTTGAGGCCTGGAAGTTCTGTTTCTTACCCGGGCAGATTGCAAGTTGTTTGGTGATATTCTTCCTTTCTTGTTCTTTGTTTGTTGCCATATATCTTGATATTGATTCCAAGATTATGATGATTGTTGTATGCCTCTAGTGTTATCTAGAGAAGACTTTGTGTACCTCTCTTGCTTGATAGTGGATTTAAGCGGCACTAGGTGTCTCGTGGTTTTTACCCACTTTGGGGTTTTCCACGCTAAAAGCTTGGTGTTCTTGGTGTGTGTTTGATTATCTTTAATACCTGCTGATTTGGTTGATTTGATATTGTTTGGGGGCTGGTTAGAGTTGCTTTTAGTTTTCCTTATTTGTTTACTTCCTCATAGGTTCATACGGGTTTGGGTAAGTGCTGTCAAACGAAGATTTTGCTTCCGCATTTGTGTTTATACCGTTGTGACCCATTGCACTTTACCCGTCAACATTATGGTATATCGTGATGCAAAACCTAATAAAAGAAGCGTTTAGCAGCTTTTACGTCAATTTACACTTTATATATGCAACAACTATGCTACCAAGCACTCTTAATCTAGAGATCACATCATTAAGCATGAAGTTGTTACCATTTCCAAAAATGTAGGATTAGCAATCTAACCTCTAAAAAACCGGTTTCAATAACGACAAAATAGGCTAACTTAATCTGTTGCATAATTCCGTGGTAAATATTAACCCCAACTAATATTTCACCAATCAAGTGGATACAAAAAATAAATAATGCAAAGATTAAAAAGTGAAACGAAATTGGTTTATCGATTTATTTACCTTGTCGATGGATTCGACATAATTTCTATTGATCATGAGATATTCCGCCCGCAGTTCATATACTCAAGCCAAGAAACCATTAGGATGTTTACTGATATAAACCATTAGGATGTTTACTGATATAAGAGCAAAACTAAAGCATACAACAAAGAAAAAAATAACAATACCTTCTTAAGGCGACCACAAACAATCAAATCAATGTTACAAAAAGGATAAACAATGTAACTCACCTGCTCAATCCAAGCTACACACAAAAAACAACACAAAACATCAATAAACCACCAAAAACAAAACCTCAAACCAAACTTATAAAATTGAATTTTTTGTTTTTGATTGGTGGTGGATTTGATGAATTAGATAAATAGATGTGTAAAAACTGAATCTGTTTATGGATCAATTAGATTACCTTTACTTTAGCTCATATTAGATGTATTCGGATGATTGGCATTCTTGGAGTAAATGCTTCTGTAACAGCCAAAGGAAGTTAAGATGGAGAACAACCCTTGATATTCAACATTAAATTAACATTAATTCTTTGGGAGGCTTTTGGTTACCTGTGGGGTTGTAATTACAGACTTGTTGGTATTCTTTCGCTTCATCTTCTTGAGCCGGTTTTGTTAGTTTAATTGCTGGATAACTGTAGGAACCATCCACCTTCAACAATTATTCCCCAATAAATATCTTGAATAGAAGTTCATCACAAGTGTGGATTGTACGCAGCAAGATTATATACCTATGGCTGTGTGGGTAATACAAAGCATTTAAAGATACAGCCCCATTAAATTAAGGGGCTGAATCTTTTAGTATAATAGATAAGGGTCTGCTGGTTTTCCTTGTTGGGATCTATAAATTTCCCTGATGTTGGCATTACATGGCAGACAACAATTTCCTATCATAGTAATTTGTAATAAGCTTTAAGCTTGATTATCTCTATAATAAGAATCATCCTTCTATTCGGTCATTATTTCTTTTCTAGTTGCAGTTTTACTGCACCAAATTAGCTGATACAGTTAAGCCATTTGGCTACATTCAACATTTGATTCTTATTAGTAGTAGATCAGAACGCAACTATTTAAATTAGTTCATACATATAACCCCAATTTTATTAACCTTCTTAATTAACATTATTGAGTCGTTCGAGTTCAAAAATAATAAAAGAAATAACGGAAAGAAAGATATGTCAACTGAATTGGGGTGTTTGGATGCAGAAGCTTAAGCTATTTGATTAGGGCGAGCACTCACAGCATGGTAAATAGCTTCATGGGAAAAGCAGAAGGGTATTTGGATTGCATCATTGCAGGGCCTTTTAGTGAGAACATTGGTGCACTAATGGCACCATGCGTGAGAAAAAAAAAGGCCCGAAATGAATTATCCAATTGAAGATGGTTGCTTTGATTACGCTAAAAGAATAGCCAAAAAGTTGGATCGAGTATAGATAGCAAAACAGGCCACAAACACGTAAAGTCTAAAAAGCGATAAATTGGTTTGATCTTCCCGCATTAGTATTTTCAAACCATCGAGCCCATTTGACCCGTTTCCTTTCTACACAGGTTTTATATTATATGCATTGAAACATTTATAGATAAATTATAACCCATATTTACATATGTGTGGTACATGATCCTTCTACTATCCGGCATTACAGATTTTGCATACCGGATTTGATTAAGAAAAGAAGAAAGAGAAAGCATAGGCCAAAGTGAACAAAAGAAGTCATCATACTAAAATTATTGAATTAAAAAAAGAATTAAGCCTGAATTTAGCATAGAATCGTAAATTAAAGAATGTTCGCCAACCCCATAATAGGTTATACAACCAATTTATAGAATTTGCCCCCTAAACTGGTTTTCTAGCTCCACTGCGTAAGGAGAGGTTTCAAATGGGTAAATGCATAGTGCATAAAATTATGACCAGCTTTGGACTTATGTTTAGGCAACCAACTTAACTTGGGCCATAACAGCCACTGAAGCTTCAAATAAAATAAAATAATTTTTTAACTTATTAGTTATAACCGGATTTTTAGCGCCTGTCAAAGTTTCAGAACTTTTTGAAAATTAGATGGTTTACTCGCTTGAAACAGTTGGTTACGCATAACAACTGGGAACAAAGTTGGATACTTTTGTAACAAAGAAACAACCGCACTAATTGGTAATTAAGACTAATGCGATAAAGTTCACAATGCCGCAGTTTATATGTTCTGTGGGACAAATATAAAGTGATCATAACATCCTAGCATTTTAATGGAAAATAATGCATGAAACATACATAGTACATGAATACCGCACTAAACTTAAGAGCCGGAAGGGTGAGCCGAACTATTATTTTTATAGCAGATCACTTAAAAGATACTCTATAGATGATTTAGCATGGCTAACTCGAACACTGAAGGAATTATGATCGCTAAATGCAAAAAAGTTATAATAGTTGAATTATCCGCAAAAATAATAGAAAACAATATTAATATAACTACTTCAAAGTCACAAACAAACCAAACAGTAGAACCATTTTATTTTATTTTTCTCTGATTGTTCAGAGTCACAACTATCCCCTTCACTATCACGGTTTTGATATTCTGACCAGCACCACTACGCCACCATTACACCACCACGGATCTAATTTAAACACCATAAAAAGGGTGTTTTTTTAATGGGTTTTGAGTGTGTGCTATCCCAACACATCTCTTTTTATTAGTTTTGATGGTGTTTATGTTTGGATTTGTCATTTTCTGGTTCACGGGTGTTTGGATCCATCGTCATTGGGTGAGAGAGTCAGAGATGGTCTAACTCGTGGACCCTTTGGGTTTTTAATTATACGTTGTAATAAACCAATGTTTAAGAACAAGGTTTTCAACCCGTATGTCCTAAATCTGAGTTCCCTATTACAGCGATAGGATCTTGGTCCTCACATCAACAATGTATTGTGTGTGTATGAACAAATAACAAAACGAACATTCACCATATAGCATTTATTTGAGCATACCAATCCAACGTCAGCTCATTTTCTTTCTTATGTACAGCCCTATCATGCTTCTAAACAAATTCAATACACCATATCAGCAGTCTTAGCTTCCTCCGTTACATTTGTCGTCGTGGCTCATGTACCCATGTTATGCTCATCAAGAGATTAATTTAGGCTCTGAAATAGAGCCCGATTCTGCATAAAGCACACCATTACTTAAAATGTCATAACATTTCCTACTACTAACATGATTGAAATTGAAAAAAATCTGAATTGACAGAATAAGAAGTTACAGGATAAGTTTGTAGATGAACTGGCAATGATCACCCTCCAAGTCACCCAATTTTCAATTTTGTTCCAATGTTTAGAGCCTTTTTAAAAAATGGCTCGTGGCCAAAATTACTCGATTACCTATGCTGATGTGTGTCCTAGTAGTATTTAACTGATGATGTAGCATCTCAGTAA
>BQNB010065500.1:3676-34919 GCA_026074375.1 Tanacetum coccineum
TGTGATAATAAAAGCGCTATCGCCTTATGCTGCAACAATGTTCAACACTCCCGATCGAAGCATATTGATATAAGATTCCATTTCATCCAAGATCAAGTTGAGAACGGAGTAGTAGAGCTTTACTTTGTCAACATGGAGTATCAGCTAGCGGACATCTTCACGAAAGCCCTGTGCAGAAAAAGAATTGAATTTCTGATCAACAAGCTGGGAATGCGAACTTTTTACGCCTGAGACCCTGAAACGGTTGTAAAGGAAATGGGGAATATGAATCAAACGTTTCAAAGATTTCCATCACAAGTTCAACGATTGAGACTAAGAATTTAGAACTTGTAAAGGAAATGAGGAATAAAGTGAAACATTTTGATGACGAGAAAAAGGTGTTTGAGAATAAGATTTAAAAGATGGAAAAGGTTTTAGCACAACGAGTCAAAGATTTTGATGATGTCAAAACAGAGCTTTCAAGAAGAACTGACAAATTTGAGACTTATTTTGCTAATCTTGAAAAACAAAATGCTTTATTAAAATCACAGTTGGCATCTCAAAATTATACTTCGTTGCAAAAGGAAAACAATAATTTGAGAACATCATATAATGTGTTGAAAGATAAATATGAAAATTCTTGTGAAAATTTTGAAAAAGAGAACAATAATTTGAAAATGCATTACAAGAGATTGTTTGATTCAATAAAACATAAAAAAGGTTGTTTCACAAGTTTTCACAAAATCAATTCCAAAAGTAAATGTTTCGAAAAAGATTTACGCGGGTGAATCTTCAAAACCGATTTCGAAAAAGGTTTCTCATACTTATTCTTTGCAAAAAGATAGGAAATATTTGAAGAAACAACATTCATTCAAAATATTTACTCCTCAAAATCATGTGAAAAACGAAAGTTCAAAACAAATCTGGAAAAGAAAGGGGGAAAACATTTCCAAACCGTTTAAGTATTCTAGGAATGAAATATTTTCAATGCGTAAACGAGATGATTCAGTTTTGAATAGGGTAAAAGATGTAAGCTTTCCATTCATTTCAAAAAGAATTTTTCACAATGAAACACCGAGTTTCAACAATAAATGGAAATCTTCATCCTCCTCAAGGGTTAAAACATCGAATGAAACACCGGGTTTTAAATCTACTTGGAATTCCACTTCTATGCATCAAATTGACGCAACTTACATTTGGTTCTCCAAATATGGTAAACCCATTAGCAACATGCTTAAGTTGGTACCAAAAGTTGTCGTTTGATTTGATAGGAACTTCAATTTTTTTTCTATTCGTTTAAGAAAAATTAAAAAAAAAAATAAAAAAAAATTTAAAAAGATTTTCTTTTACATAGAAAGTTTAGAAAATTACAAAAAGAATTTTCTTTTATATAAAAGTTTGACAAAAAGTCCAAAAAGATTTTTTTTATAAAAATTTAGAAAAAACAAAAAGATTTTCTTTTATATAAAATTTTAGAAAACATAAAAAGATTTTTTTTGTTATAAAAAATTTCAGAAAAGGCAAAAAAAAATTTCTTTTATACCAAATTTTATAGAAAATTCAAAAAGATTTTTGGGTTTTTATTATGGCTTTCATACAATCTCAGTACGAAACCCGAACTTAATCTAATGGCTTTCGTATAACTCAGTACGAATATCGAACTTAAAATGATGGCTTTCATACAATATTCTATGTATGAAACACGCGGCTTAATAATGATGGCTTTAGTATAATTCATAACGAAACCCGTGGAGCTTCATTTGATGGATTGTGTACATTTCAGTAACATACCCGTGCTTTAAGAATACGAAGGTTGTACGCTTCAGTGTGTTAGCCTTAATTATATTAGTCAAACAAGAATGTTATCGGTCTTAGAAAGTCAAACTAGGTCTTGTATTGTAATAGGTACGTCGGGTTTCAATGCGGCTTGGATTGTAATCTAATATTGTCCGTTGTGTGTTTGGGCTCAAAGCAATGCTTTAAACCAAGCCCGGGCGTTTAGAAAGCCCCAAGTGACAAGCTAGCAAGGCATGGGTATAAATTATCCTTCACCTCACTTGGTAAGGGTGTTGGTTGGCGTTTCTATCTCTTGTAAACTCACCACTCTTTTCTCTTATATATCGTCCTTTCTTGTTTCTTCTCTACTTTTTCTCTCTAAGTTTATCTTCATATTTTCTAGCCATATTGGGAAAGATTATTGTTGTGTATGGATTAAATTTAGTGGGATATCATTGTTAGGTACCGAGCTTAAGGGGGGGTGTTGAGAGTGTGTTTTGTTGTGAAATTTTGTGGGTTAGTTGTTATATTTTTTTTGGTTAAAAAAAAGCAAGAAAAAAAAAATAAATTTGATCTTTTGTTTCGTGGTTAAAAGTGTTAAAGACTTGTACTTTCAGGCTTAGATCAATTCTTTGCATCATTACTAAGTGGTTTTAACATCATTTCGTAGCTTACAAGAAAGTTTGAAGATTTGTTCTTGGCTGCGTTTTGCCTATCTGAAGGGGTGTTGTTATTGCGTTCTTGCTCAAGTCATATTGCGTTTGCTCAAGGTATTGCGTTTTGCTCAAGTCATTGCGTTTTGCTCAAGTCATTGCGTTTTGCTTAAAAAGTTACTGCGTTTTGCTTCCAAAGTCATTGCGTTTTGCTTAAAAAGTCACTGCGTTTTGCTTAAAAAGTCACTGCGTTTTGCTTCCAAAGTCACTGCGTTTTGCCTAGAAGATCTTGCATTTTGCCAAGGACAGCTTGCGTTTTGTCTCAAGGTTGCATTTTGTCTATTAATCATTGTCTAATCAAAACATAACATCAAGACAAACAAACTTGAAGGACTTAGAACATCATTTTGGACTTAACATACAACCAATCAAACCAACAAGTCACACTTAATTTTATCTTGATAACGTCAATTATTATTCATTCTCGGCTTTTCTTGATTTGTTTAAATCCCGCGAAGTTACGATTCTTTTCTCGGTTTTAATCAAAGATTTGTAAAATCCCGTGAACGTTAATTCAGTTAAAAACCACATATCAATCACTTCATAACATTAAGATCCGATATCCATTTACAACATCTTCATCAAAATGTCAAATTCCAAATACCAATTTGCAAAAAAAAAAATAAAAAAAAAAAAAATAATAAAAAAAAAAACAAAAAAAAAAAAAAAAAAAAAAATAAAAAAAAAAAACAAAAAAAAAAAAAAAAAAAAAAAAAAAAAAAAAAATAAAAAAAAAAAAAAAAAAATAAAAAACTTCAATCATGAATGCTCTTCATAATGCTATCATGGAAGAGAGTAGCAAAGATCGTCCACCAATGTTAGCACAGTGGTAATTTGGTTAGTGAAATCCAGAATCATGAGATACATTGACACCAAACTAACCGTGAACTGACACCATGTCTCATATCCACCATATACGTATCAACGGGCTTTGAGAAAATAGTTCAGTTGCTTGAGGATAGTTCTGGAAACAACTACAGAGAGGTATATGGAGAAACTATCAAGGAAAGTTTAACAAGACATACGCGATAATGAATGCGAGCTGAACGCCGGTCAGATCATACTCACAGGGATAGATAACGATATCTTACTCCACAGTTGAATGCTTATCGATGCATTGTGAAATGTGGAGAAAGCCTTTTAAGAGGTTGAAACAAGGTGGATTCAATCAATGTTCAAGATCGTGAATCAATTTATATTGGGATTTTGGAAAATTCACTTCACGGGATGGTGAATCACTTGAATCGTATTACTCACGGTTTTACCAGATGATGAATGAGCTTGTCCGAAATCAGTGTCATGTTACTAATCATCAAGTGAATGTTCAGTTCTTACTTCAACTACAACCAGAATGGCAAAGGTTTGTGACACTTGTTAAGCAGATTCAAGAGATGAATGAGGGATTGTTCTCCTATCAAAGCTTTATGACATTCTGAAGCAAAACATAGATGAGTCAAGAAGATAAGAGATATGAAAGGACTAGCACGTACTGATATTCCACTTGCTCTTGTGATCAACATACAACCTGTTTACCCTCATCAAAACATTCCTACTCAAAACACTCAATATTCCTCAGCCAGATCGCAACAGTCTACACGGAAACAGAGGATAAGCAATTGTTATATCTGCTAGCTAACTTATGATCAAGAACCTGTTACGGTTAATGTTGGATGAGGAAATGATCAAAGGGAAAAGGAGATTGACAAAATCATGGCTTTAATTTCTCTCTTCGTTCAAGGAAATTCTACAAATCCTACCAACAACAACTCGAAACTTCATCAAACACAGTCGAGCTAATAAAGATAATTCTCCAAGAATCATAGAGGCACTGGGCTATGATAATCAGAGGGCAGTCATTGTTGCTGGGGGGCTAGGGAAATGTAGGTACTTCCTGGTAGTTGCAAAGTCTTGGATTCCACCTGTAGTGTTACAACTTGCCAAGGAATATGGGCATGTATCAAGGGAATGTTAGAAACCAAAACAAGTAAAGGATGCGGCTTATCACAAGGAAAAGATGTTATTGTGCAAACAAGAGGAAGCTAGGGTTCAGTTGAATGCAGAACAAGCTGATTGAAATGATGATACTGATGATGAGTCTGATGATCAGGAATTGGAAGCACATTAATATGTAAATGGACCACAGCTTCAAAGAGGTTACTCCAGATACAGTTGAAAATTCTAGACAAATCTTTGATGATGAGCAATGCATAAGGTACAAAACAATATGACAAAACTATAATGTGTATGCATGGAAAATGAAACTTCATGAGCAACCTGAATCTAGTATGACAATATATCGACGAAAAAGGGGTGACAACAATTATCACTATTTATTCATAGGATATTATGTTATGATGAGATACAGGTTATGGACCAGGATGATAATATGATCTTGATCAAGGAGTGATTTGCTTGCTTCTTTAATTCAGAAACTAAAATGTTGGAATAAGACAGCAAAAACGAAAATAAATTTTGGGAATCAGCAAACAGGAATTAGTTTGATAAATTGAAAGGTGAAATTGAGGAATTTTCAAAACTAAGACATAAAAGTTTAGAATCATCAAATAACATTTCAAAGAAGCAAACTGTAAACTGTCCAAGACTAATCAGTTGATGTTTAAAGGCCTTCAGAAGTTCAAGCAGAACTAGATAGTATAATGATTGATTATGCGTCAAAGTGGAATTGATTGTGCAAAAGCTAAAGGGGATTTAAAATTGTCATACAAAATGATTTTGAAAAATCATCTAATGATATACTCAAAAAAATAAAAAGATTTAAAATCAAACGATTTTGGATATGAACAAGGAGCTTTGTGCAATCAAGAAACATCTCCATAATGTCACTAAGCAAAAGAGGCTCATATTATGCTTTACATACTCGTTTGAAGGGCAAAGAACTTGATAAAGTCATTGCTTTAGAAAAACAAAGTATAGGTTTTTGAATTGAATATTGTATATACAACGGCAATTGTTCAAACATAATATGCGTTTATGTAATTGTTAAACGAGTTTTGCAAAAACCTGAGTTCATCAAGAAAGCTCAAAAGAGCGAATCCTCGTATGTTGATTATAGTTTGCTATAATGATAATCTTGCGTTAATGTTAGCCTGATTCTGAACCACCACGGATTCGTTCTTGACAAAGAACGAGATCAAATACGCGCTTTTTCAGACGTTTGATTTTGATCAGTTGAATAATCATTTATGATTTTGTTCGTTCCTCACCTGGGAAAAGTCGGCTGAACAACTATTTTCCAAAAACTGTCAAAACCTGAGTCATAAATTTCTAGAGAGGAGGTGATGAATTTTCAAAGAGTCTTTTCGTAAACAACAACTTTGTTAGAAAAATCGAATGGATGAATCCATTCTTGGGATCAAAAGTGTAAAATCTCTAAAGAACTTTTCAAGATTTAAAAAGATTTGTGTCTGAACGATTTTTGAGCGAGTGGAAACGTTGCAAACAAACCAATGCCAAAGAACTTATTTAGGTAACATTCGTTCCTTTTATTCATAAACACCATAGAAGGAAATTTTGGCCACCAAATTAGCAGGTGAATCATTGCGGGACATTTAGATAATTTTATTGTGTTTGATGTAGGAATTGGTTTGCTGTTTGTGATGCTTTAATTTCTCTTGAAATGAAGTACGCACTCTCAAATCTCAACTAGGAAACTCAAAAAACACAGTTTTTGAATGAAATCGACCGACTTTCAAGGGAATATTACTATGCTGATCACATGAATGCAATACTTGGTGTGTACACTGATCTGGATGAATTTACTAATTTGCAATGTGATTACGTAGAAACCTGGGAAAAATGTGAACATCTTGAAAAAGAGCTTTCAAAAAGTAGAACAATGTCAAAGAGTTTTGAAGCACTTCAGAAACATGCGATTAATCTTGAACTTGATTTACAACAGTGTAAAGAAAAGATAAAAAATGACAAATCTTTCAAAGAAAATCAGTCAAACGTATTTCTGAAAGAACGTGAACAGTATTTTGAAATTCAAGACTTGAAAGCTCAATTACAAGACAAAGGAATTGCAATAAGTGAGTTGAAGAAACTCATAGAAAAGATGAAAGGAAAATCTGTGGAAACTAAGTTTGAAAAATCATCGGTTATTCGACAACCGAATGCTTTTAAAAGTCAAAGACAATCCATTTTAGGTAAACCAGCTATTTTTTCAGATTCTCTTGCAAAGAAAGATTTCTCAAAGTCAAAGCCAGTTACCACACAAAATGTGTCTAATGATTTTTCAAAACCAGTCACTGCACAGATTTTGCCTCAGAATATGTTGCCAATTGTCAAGAACACAAATGTGATTGCACCAGGAATGTATAAAGTGCACACAAAGCCTAATCAAACTAGAACACCTCAGTTGCATCAAGACATTAGGAAACCTAACAAACGCGTGTCTTTCTCTACAGGAGTAATTCCCAATACTAGTGTTAGCAGACCACAGCTTAAGAGCAATCATCTAGAAGATAGAGTCATGTCTAACAATAGTCAAGGGAAGAAGCAAGAAGTAGAAGACCACCGTAGGAAGTTTAAGTTTTCAAATAATAAAACGTCTGTAACTGCGTGTAATGACAGTTTGAATGCTAAGACCTTGAATGTTAACTTTGTCTGTGTTACTTGTGGAAAGTGTGTGCTGAATGACAATCATGATTTGTGTGTTCTACATTATATCAATGGCGTGAATTCTAGGACTAGACAACCAATGGCTGTGCCTATTAGTACTAGAGAACCCAAGCAAACTGTGAACCAATCTGTTGCAACATCCAGTAAGAAAACCGTTGCAACAGACTCCACTGTCAAGAAATCTAGAAACATAACTAGGAAGTTATATGAGCAAGTTAGTAAGACATGCAGTTGGTGGTATCCTAAGTATACACCATCTGGATACAAATGGAAACCTAAGTCTCAAAAAGGAAATGTTAACCCAAACGTTAGTATGCCTCTAGGAAATGCATCTAGAACTGCTAATATTTTGGAACATAAGACTCCTAGGTGTTCCACTGTGTCCAATACTCCATCGTCTTCTAATTCTTTTGCAGCTCATCGAGATAGTTCTATTCATCGTAGACTCTGGGTGCTCAAAGCACATGACCAGAAATCTCAAACTTCTAACTAATTTTGTGGAGAAATTTCTGGGAACGGTCAAGTTTGGAAATGATCAAATTGCACCAATTCTTGGCTATGGAGATCTGGTTCAAGGAACGATTACCATCAAACGGGTTTATTACGTCGAAGGGCTTAATCATAATTTATTCTCGGTTGGTCAATTCTGTGATGCGGATTTAGAAGTTGCTTTTCGGAAGTCTACATGTTATATCCGTGATTTGAAGGGAAATGATCTTCTCACAGGTTCTCGTGGCACAGATTTGTATTCCATTTCTCTGCAAGACTCAACTTCTCCCATTCAATTAGCTAAATGGGTGACACAAATAATTGCCCTAACGGGTGTCTTTGCCAAACACCCACAAAGTTATTCAAATGTGTGCTATTGGTTACTGACATTATGAGTACACTAATGGGGAGTCCAGTCCCAAATAGATCTATTCACAGCATTCGCGCTTACCCCGACGAGTAATTAACGGTTCATGATAGTGGGGACTTAATGGCCAAAAGTAGGGACCTAGGCAATAATGTATCAGGATAGCATACAGAAAAATACTTGCATTCATGGTTTATAGCATGTATCCCCCTCGCGGGTTTATAAAACACTTAAAAGATTAAATGCGAGGCTATGAACTTACCTTAACAGTACAGGGAAATCTGATTGATGGCAAAAGTATATTGGGTGAAAGTAACGGCTTCGTCACGCAACCTGAGGTAATATGTCAAGTCTTAGTGTGATGGTTTATGTTTTAAAACTTCATGATGTTTAACGTATGTCTTTGATTTATCAATTTATGGAAATATTGTATCACTGTTCGGGCCATCATAATTCAGAAGTCATGTAGTAAACGTTTGAGGAGCCAGGACACTTTAAATCGTAAATCCAGCAAACTCGTCAAAACGTGTACCCAAATAAAATTCCTTATATGAAGCTCCCTAGTAACGTGATACGATAAGATTATAAATTTCTTCAAAAGCTAGTCGATGATAAGTTACGTTAAATATATAACGTAATTGATTGAAAATGCGTCGATCGTTGATTAATAACGACAAATGTGCCGGGTTTTAACATAATAGAGTCTTATAATATTGATATATATTTTTATAATTTGTATAAAAATATTATGTTTTATATTTTAAAGAATACAAAAATGACAGTATATACCCTTGGTTTGTAAACTTTTACAAGTTTAGTCCTTTATATATAAGTATATATAATTTAAACCTTTAACTTTAGAACTTGGCAAAAGAACCCCGCATAGTTATAACTTTAGGAAAATAACATTTTCAGCCCCTTTAGTTATAAATTTTAGAAAGTTACGATATATACCCCTATGCATGGAAACTTTTGCAAAACAAGTCCAAAAAGCGATGCAAGCTTGTTTTATGATTCCAAATGATATTTTCAGGTTATAGCTTATTAGTATTAGCTAAAACAAGATGTTTTAACGTAACAAAAGTTTTGAAAAAGGATTTGTTTGCTAGAAAATCAAAACGGGTCATTTTTAGGGTTTTTATAAAAAAAACACATGGGTTTGAGGATTCAAAGCCTCAAACAAGAGTTCATAGATGATCTTAAGAGTATTATGAACATTATTGTACAGAATATAAGCTTATGGAACAAAATATTAGGCTTACTTGAGCTAAAATGGGTCGAAATGAGGTTTTCAGGTTCGTACGCCTTGTAACGACTTCAAAGCTTCATTTTTCTTGCTTCTTGGCTTCTATTATGAGCTTAGGGACTTCTATTGATCTTCTATGGCTGATATGGAAGGTTTAGATTTCCATTTGAGGGTATGAGATGAGATGTGTGGGATGAAACAAAAGGGTGATTTGGTTCGTGTATTTATAGGGTAGAAATACCCCTGGTGCCTAAGAAAACTTAGAGATTTAGGGTTAGGATCTGTAGATAGGTGACTAATGAAGGCTAGGGATGAGTGTTGAGGTCTAGGTTAGTAGCTATGAAGTGTTGGAAGTGTTTTGGAGGGGTGATGTAGTTCGGCTAGAAAAGGAGCAATAAGGAGGTGATGGAGGTGCTTGTAAGCTACTTAGTTGCTTGCTTGGTGATGTCATAGAGGTGCTTGAGGTGCTTGGTTGCTTTAAAAATGGGTCAAAATGAAAGAAAAAGGTGTCGGGTTTAAGGTTTAGGGTTTTAAAATGAAATTAGGGTTTTTAGGGTTTCATTTAGGGTTTAGGGTTTTAAAACATGGATTAGGGTTAAGATTAGGGATAGACTAAGGTTTAGAAGTCATGCATTAAATGCTTGTACCTTGTGTTAAAGAGGTGGAAAGTTTAAACAAGGTTTAGGAGCTTAAATAACCTAATTAGATTTTTAGGCATTATTGACTTGTACATTGATCTTAAATGAGTTGTACATTGACTTGGAGGGAAAATATGATTCAAATATGGTGCATTGTACACTTGTACATATGTTTAAGGGCTTACACATTCATTTTATATGTATACATTACATATAATTAGGGTTTTGATGTAAACGTTTATGTTTAATGCTTGTTTTTGAAATAACATTTTAAAAAGTACATTAAATGGATAATGTACTTAGTAAAAATGATATTAAGATATAGACTTGACATATTAGGAGGTTTACATGATATAACATAGATATAGATGGCATTGATAGAGGTTGCGTGAGCTCGTTTACTTTAGAGATGCAAGTTACGTTGCATAATGAGATAAAGTAAAAAAATTCCAATTAGAAAGGTGGTATATTAATAATAGATGGATATTACATTGCATCTAATTTAATAGATGGGTATTTACATTGATGAAAATTGCGGGTTGTTATAGTCTCCCTCCCTTAAAAGAAATCTCGTTTCGAGATTTAGTTGGATGCCAAAGTGGTGTTTGAAAACAGATGGGGATACTTGGTACGAATTTGATCTCCGCGTTCCCATGTAAATTCTGGTCCTCTTTTAGAGTTCCATCTTACTTTGATTATAGGAATACGACTTTGTTTCAGTTGCTTGACTTCTCGATCCATAATTTCCACCGGATCTTCTACAAAGTTGAGTTTTTCATCAAGTCGAAGCTCTTTCATTGGAATGATAATGGATTCATATGATAAGCATTTCTTTAGATTAGAAATGTGGAAAGTACCGTGGACATTACTAAGCTCTTCAGGAAGCTCTAGTTTGTATGCCACTGGACCGATCCGTTCAAGGATTTTGAATGGTCTAATGTATCGAGGGTTAAGCTTTCTTCGTTTTCCAAATTGGATGACACCTTTACGAGGTGATACTTTTAACATAACACGATCTCCAACTTAAAATTCTAAAGGCTTCCTTCTTATATTGTCATAACTTCTTTGTCGATCTCTTGCAGCTTGCAAGCGTTGTCGAATTTGCACTATCTTTTCAGTGGTTTCATGGACTATTTCTGGTCCTTTAAGTTGAACATCTCCAACTTTGGCCCAGCAAATAGGTGATCTGTACTTTCGACCATAAAGTGTCTCGAATGGTGCTGCCTTGATACTGGTATGGTAACTATTATTGTAGGAGAATTCTACCAATGGTAAGTGTCTTTCCCATCCTTTTCCAAAATCTATAACACAGGCTCAAAGCATGTCTTTGAGTGTTTGAATGGTCCTTTTACTTTGTCCATCGGTTTCAGGATGATATGTCGTACTCATGTCTAATTGAGTACCCAAAGCACTTTGTAATAATCGCTAGAATCTGGATGTGAAATGACTGTCACGATCCAAGATGACGGATATTGGCACGCCATGCCGGGAGACTATTTCTTTGATGTACAACCTTGTAAGGGTTTCCATACTATCTGTCTCTCGGGTAGAGATGAAGTGTGCGGATTTGGTAAGACGATCGACAATGACCTAGATTGTGTCATGTCCATTTGATGTTTTGGGTAGTTTTGTAACGAAATCCATCATTATTCTCTCTCACTTCCACATAGGAATCTTCGGTTGTACCAGTAAGCCTGACGGCTTCTGACATTCTACCTTAACTCTAGAACATGTTAAACATTTGCCAACATATTCAACGATGATTGCCTTCATGTTAGGCCACCAATAGAGTTTCTTTAGATCTTGATACATTTTGTCAGAACCCGGGTGAATGGAATACTTCAATTTATGGGACTCATGCATAATCAAGTCTCTCAGATTACCAAGGAATGGTAACCAGCTTCGGTTCTTAATCCAATGAGTTCCATCAGGACGTATTTCAAATACTTTATCCATTCCTCATATGTTTTCAGCCTTGATGTTTTCTTTCGTGAGTGCTTTAGTTTGAGTTTGGAGGATTTATATGGTAATTTTGGATTAATGGTCATGACTAATGATCTAACTCGGAGTGGTTTGATTTGTTTCTTTTGGCTTAGGGAATCTGCCATAACATTTGCCTTTCTAGTGTGATAACGAATCTCACAATCGTAATCTGCGAGTAATTCTAACCAACGGCGTTGTCTCATGTTCAATTTTTCTTGATTAAGAATATGTTGAAGACTTTTGTGATCGGTGAAAACCGTACACTTTGTGCTATAGAGATAGTGTCTCTAGATTTTAAGAGCGAACACAACTGCTCCTAGTTCGAGATCGAGAACATGAGTGGTATAGTTTTCTTCATGAGGTTTGAGTTGTCGGGATGCATATGCAATAACCTTATCTCTTTGCATTAACACCGCTCACAGACCTTGATAGGATGCATCACAGTAAACAACAAAATCGTTGTTTCCTTATGGTAATGCTAAGATTGGAGCTTCACAAAGTTTCTGTTTTAGTAATTGGAAAGCCGACTCTTGATCTTTGCCCCAAATATACTTCTTGTTTTTTTGGGTTAATTCAGTCAAAGACTTTGCAATCTTCAAGAAATCTTTGATAAATCTCTGATAATAGCTGACGAGTCCTAAGAATTGACGTATTTCTGTGGGTGTAGTAGGAGACGTCCAATTCTTAACTGCTTCAATCTTGGCGGAGTCAACATGAAGTCCTTGACTATCAATTAAGTGTCCAAGAAATTGCACGATATGAATCCAGAAATCACATTTGGGGAACTTGGCATACAACTTCTCTTTCTTGAGTAATTCTAAAATTATTCTTAGATGATTTACGTGCTCTTCTTTGTTATAAGAGTAGATGAGAATATCATCGATGAACACTATCACAAATTTATCTAAGTATGGTTTGCACACATGATTCATGAGATCCATGAATACAGCAGGTTCGTTAGTTAAACAAATGGCATCACTTGAAATTCATAGTGTTTGTATCTTGTCTTGAAAACAGTCTTAGGAATATCTTCATCCCTTACTCTTAGTTGATGATAACGAGATCTTAAGTAGATTTTTGAGTAAACGCTTGAACCTTGAAGTTGGTCGAATAAATCATTGATCCTGGGTAATGGGTAATGATTCTTTACGGTAAGTTTATTTAACTCCCGGTAATCGATACACATTCTGAAAGATCCGTCTTTCTTTTTAACAAATAAGACAGGAGCTCCCCAAGGTGAAGTACTTGGTCAGATAAAACCTCGATCTGCTAACTCTTGAAGTTGATTTAATAGTTCCAGCATTTTTGATGGAGCTAATCTATAGGGTGCTCGGGCTACAGGTGTTGCTCCTGGAGTTAAATTGATTTGGAATTCTACTTGGCGAACGGGAGGAAGGCCAGGTAGATCTTTAGGAAAAACTTTTGGGAATTCTCTGACTACTGGGATATCTTCTAGTCTTTTCTCGTCTGACTTCTTCTCCATTACCTGGGCTATGAAAACTTGACATCCCCTGGATGATTAAAGTTTCACCGTTGATTGGGATGTGGATGACTTTCTAGTCACAGAGAATCTTGGCATGATACTTGGACAACCAATCCATACCAATGACGACGTCAAAACTACCGAGTTTAATTGGCATGAGATCAATTTTGAAGGGTTAATTTAACAAGGTCAGGGTTGCACCCTTAATAACGATATTTGTGCTTACCAGGTTTCCGTCGGCCATTTCGATATCGTAAAAGGTATCTATTATAATAGGTGGAATATTTAGCATAGAGGCAAGAGATATGGATATGAAGCTTTTATCGGCTCCAGAATCAAATAATACTCTAGCTAGATGTTGGTTTAGGAGAAACATACCCGTGACTACGTTCAGGTCTTGGTGCGCATTTTTGTTTCATAGCATGTAGGTTCTTCCCTGGGCATTGATGTTGGTCTTTCGGCACTGATTTGTATAATGCCCTTTTTCTCCACAGGCATGACAATTAACCATCACTGGTAGCTGATTACTTCCAGTGGCTGGCCTCTTGTTTTGACAGTTCTTGGTCAAATGGCCCACCTTGTTGCAAGTATTACACTTAACAGTACAAGGTCCTATATGATGTAGATCACATTTTCTACATAATGGGAGGTTTCCAGCGTACCTACTATCCTCAGTTGGAGTGGCAGCATAAGCTTTGACAGCTTCTTACCTTTTGTTTTGTTATGGTTGGTGATTATTGGTGTTGGTGTTACGGTAGTTGTTGTTGTTGCGGTAATTGTTGTTGTTATTGTTGAAAGTTCTTCTGTCGTCAAACTTTCATTTTTGATCACTTGATACTTGCATCGGAGTGTGCTTTGTTACCTGATCCATTAGCCTTTGGGATATGGTAATGGCTTCCTCCAAAGTTTGAGGCTTTAAAGCGGTAACATTTCCTTCAATACTTCTGGGTAATCCTCCGATGAAAACTTCCATGAGTCTCTCGGTGTTTGGTACCATGTTCGGGCATAAGACTGCTAATTCCTGAAATCTTCTAACGTAAGGTTCAAGATCATTTCCCTTTACAGTCAGATTGTAAAGTTCATCTTCCATCTTTCTAACTTCAGTTCGAGGACAATACTTGTTTGTCAAGAGCCTTTTCATCTCAGTCCAGGTGATTTGATTGGCTTGATCTACTCCTATAGGTTGGGCGTATGCATTCCACCAGGACAAGGCATCATCAGTCAGGGTACCAGTAGCAAATGTCACTTTATTTTCCTCGGTACATTTGCTACGAGAGAATACTAATTCAGTCCGTTCAAACCAGCGAATAAGGCCAACTGCTTCTTCTGTACCATTGAAGTAGAAAGGTTGACAGCTTATGAACTCTTTATAGTTTCCCGTTTTTGCTACAGGAGTTCCAGTAGGTCCGGTGTTCCTGTTAGGATTACTAGTACTTGCCATTGTTGCAGCTTGTGCTTCCAGAGCCGCGGTGACACTATCAGCAACTAGTTTCTTAATGACAGCTTGAGTCATGGCCGGTGCTTCAGATGTTGAAGTCCTTTTGGGAGGCATTCTATCAACATAAGACAACACGTAATAAGAATGATATCACAAGTCTTAAAATGATTAAAAACATTTTCACAATAGTGATATCGAAATCATAGATAATTCATATCAAATAAGTATTTATGATTTATTTAGAAGTCAGGGTATGATTCATAATGATGATGACGGAGATGATGATGCAAGAGAGATAAGTCGGTATTATATAACGGGATTGCCATTGTATTATATTAAGAACAACTTGCCTTTGTTAAATACATAGTCAAGATTTGACAAGTGTTTATTTATCTCCACACATTCGTGGCTAGGTCTAATAAAAGCGATACTAAGATCTAAATTAATAGTCTGATGGTCTTCTGGTGATCTGAGTTCATGATGGCTTCAGTAGATTTCCTTATCTTCTTGATGATGAATCTGGATATCGTTGATGATGTATTCTACATCAGTAATTCTGAAGCCAACCCAGAGAAATTTGTGGTTTATTTCCCATCTACTTTTTTTGAAGTTTAGAAATTCGAGCACCAGCTTGTTGGAGTTCAACTTCCAGATTGTCAAAATCTTGTTGGATAATCACCCGACCTTTTCCGAGTCCTTCGATTTTGTCTTCCATATATTCAATACGGTCGAGAGAAAGTTCATCTAGATGATTAAAGATTTCCTCAATTTGCTCCTCGTGACGTTCCAGACTTGTCTTACGAGAGCTTTCTCCTATCTCAAAGTCTTGAGGTAAGGCAGAAGTAGATGAGGATGATTGATCACAACCTCGTTTCTTTGGTGGTAGTAGTCCTTCAGGAAGAAAGAATTCTTGAGGATTAAGCATTGATGATTGAGGTATAATAGTTGGAGGTGGGATAGGTAATTTTTTAGCATAAAATGCTTGCATAACTTTCATGTAGGGATCATTATGAAAGAGCGAAAGAGTTGGTGAAACTATTGGAACTACGCCAAATGAGTTAGAAGAGCTAGAATAAGTTTTTTTCCAATGAAGCTGGGACATAGTCCGGAAGTCTGGAAAGTTAGAGGAAAAAGCATCCTCAATACCGGAAGTAAGATGGTTGGGAGAAGACATCGTTCTGTTAATAACCCAACGGTAAATAACATAAGTTATTTATATAATAGTATAATAGTTATGTATCTTTACATACTATTCGGGAGATGTAGTGGCACGGAGGACTTTCTTGGCTAGAAAATAAAGTAGTTATAGTTAAGTTTCAACCTTGTTCTCTATAACTGTGGTCTTGATACACAATCTTAAACACCCACATTTTTACATATAGCAGCGAAGCTTTATTCTGGGGTATATTTCATAGTACACCAAGTCATATATATAGAAAAACGGACTCGAAAGTGGACGTTTTTAAAAGATAAGTTATCATTCATTTATTCATCAGAGTTTTTACAAAAAGTGAGGTCCCAAATCTACCTGAAAACATAAAGTTTGAATGATAACAGTTTAGCCATCTTCAAGTCCGTGCCACTTCGTGCCTTAAGTTGCTTAATTACCTGAGATAAACATGCTAAAAAGTCAACACAAAAGTTGAGTGAAATTCATAGGTTTAAGTAAAGTAGTTTGAATACAAGTTCAATAGTAGGTTACGTTGTTATGCACCCATAGTTTGTAATAATTGCATTGCATGATACATTTTTCATGGAAAAACAATATTACTGCCCTAAGACTATGACAACGAAGCTTAGGTTAATCAATAACCACAAATATAGCAGCAATGAGTTTCTTTTGCCCAAAAACCCCGTACAGTTATTCAAATGTGTGCTATTGGTTACCGACAGTATAGGTACACCAACGGGGAGTCCAGTCCCAAATAGATCTATTTACAGCATTCGCGCTTACCCCGACGAGTAATTAACATTTCATGATAATGGGGTCTTAATGGCAAAAGTAGGGGGACTTAGCAATAAGGTATCTAGGATAGCTTACGAAATTATTGCATTCATGGTTTATAGCATGTATCCCCCTCGCGGGTTTATAAAACATTTAAAAGATTGAATGCGAGGCTATGAACTCACCTTAACAGTACAGGGAAATTTGATTGATGGCAAAAGTATATGAAATAAAAGTAACGGCTTCGTCACACAACCTGGGTAATATGTCAAGTCTTAGTTTGATTGGATATGTTTTATGTCATAATGAAATATCATTTTGATTGGATTTATTATGGAAATATCGTATCACTGTTCGGGCCATCATAATTCAGAGGTCATGTAGTAAACGTTTGAGGAGCCAGGACACTTTAAATCGTAAATCCAGCAAACTCGTCAAAACGTATACCCAAATGAAAACCCCTTACATGAAGCTCCCTAGTAATGTGATACATTATAGTTTTAAGTTTCTTCAAAAGCTAGAATAATTTATATATATAATTAATATAAAAATATAATATTTTATAAGTTTGCAAAATTGGCAATATATACCCCTGGTTTATAAACTTTTACAAGTTTAGTCCTTTATATATAAAGTATATATAATTTAAACCTTTAACTTTGAAACTTGGCAAAATAGGTCCTTATAGTTATAACTTTAAGAAAATGACATTTTCAGCCCCTTTAGTTATAAATTTCAAAAAGTTACGATATATACCCCTATGCATGGAAACTTTTGCAAAACAAGTCCAAAAATCCACGCAAGGTTATTTGAAGATTACAAATGATAATTGTAGGTTATATCTTATTAGAATAAGCTAAAATAAGATGTTCTGATGTAACAAAAGTTTAGAAAAAGGATTTGTTAGCTAGAAAATCAAAACGGGTCATTTTTAGGGTTTTTATCAAAAACACATGGGTTAAAGATTCAAAGCTTCAAACAAGAGTTCATACATGATATTAAGAGTATTATGAACATTATTGTATAGAATATAAGCTTATGGAACAAGATCTTAGGCTTACTTGAGCTAAAATGGGTCGAAATGGGGTTTTCGGGTTCGTACGCCTAGTAACGACTTCAAGGCTTCATTTTTCTTGATTCTTGGATTCTATTCTGAGCTTAGGGACTTCTCTTGATCTTCTATTGCTGCTATGGAAGGCTAGAATTCCATTTGGGGGTATGAGATGAGATGTGTGGAATGAAATGAAATGAAAGGGGTGTTCGGCTATTTATAGCTTTCAAGGAGCCTTAGTGCCGTTTTCTTGGCTTCTAAGGGCTTGATAAGTGTCTAAGCTAGCTGAGGTGACTAAGGAGGGCTAGTATGGTGAGTATTATAAGCTAGAAACTAGCCATGAAGTGTTGGAAAGGTGTTTTGGAGGCCACGGCTAAAAAAGAGAAAGGAGGTGACAAGGAGGTGATCAAGGTGCTTGTAAGCTACTTGGTTGCTTGCTTGGTGTTGTCATAGAGGTGCTAAGGTGCTTGCTTGAGGTGCTTGGTTGCTAGCTTGGGTGTAAAATGGGGCAAATGGAAAGAAATGGTGTCGGGCTATTTGTTTTTCTTTCGGGATAGGGTTTAGGTTTAAAATGTGGATTAGGGGTGAGGATTAAGGGTAGATTGTGTTTAGGATTAGTGTTAGGACTAAGATTAAGGCTTAGGATTAAGGTTTAGGGCTTAGTTTCAGGTTTAGGGTTTTGTTTTTAGTTGAAAGTGAAATTAGGGTTTAGGGTTTTGTTTTATGATTTAGGGTTTTAAAACATGGATTAGCTCCTAAACCATGTTTAAACTTTACACCACTTTAACACAAGATACAAGTACTTAATTCATGACTCCTAAACCCTAATCTATCCATATTCTTAACCCTAATCCATGTTTTAAAACCCTAAATCATAAAACAAAACCCTAAACCCAAATTTCACTTTCAACTAAAAACTAAACCCTAAACCTAAAACTAAGCCCTAAACCTTAATCCTAAGCTCTGTAGAGATCTTTTATGCCCATCTAGGATATGTTTTACAGGTAACATTGATATGCACAACGGAAATAATAGAAACACAATATTACCAAACAAGGTTTTAACTAAACATTGAAGCCTTCATTATATGTGATCAGAATAAATAAGGTTACACCAACTATCTAATAAACTAACTACTACTACTACTAAACGTGTACACACACACGCTTTTGCTAGACTCTCATTGAGAAATTTGCTATTCTATTCTATAGATTAATCTAAACTACATACCTTAGACCTCCTTTTATAGTATAAGGAGTCAAGGTTTACATGGAAACTAATAATGATAATAATGATAAAATCAATTAGTTATTCAATCATTATCTTTGACCAAATCTTTCAATTCTTATCTTTTGTAGTATTCTTTGACTACAACTTTGGTCCTTCATGTTCCATCTTGTTTCAGTCGTGTTTTGTCATATCAACTCAAAATATAATTTCCAATAATCTTCCCCTAGTTGATAATGACAAAACCAAATAAGTATGAACTTCCCCTGAAGTTAATATATGAATGAACTTCCCCTTAATCCATGCTATACCACCAAGAATCATCAAGTTGCAAATCATCAAATCTTCTTCCCCTTTTTGTCATCATCAAATAGGGGTCTTCTGTAGATGAGCAACTTGTAAACATTTCCCCTTCAGTGGTACATGTAGATGGTTAAACATGTTAACAATAAGCTTCCCCTGAAAGTATGCTAACCATCTCTTGAATCTCGAACTCAGTAGGCTCCAAGTAGTAATTATTGATGAAGGAAAATTTGGGTGTATATTACCACATATGTTGATGAAGTAGAATTTCCCAAACTTTTATATATGTTCTTGCACTATTCACATGACGTCGAACTCATACCAAACTGGAAAACGTATAAGTAGACCGCAACCTCTTGACAAAATCCTCATCTATATGAGACACTGAGCACAATAACGTAACTCCTTAAAGTGATAGCAAATGTACTAGTAAGCATATAAAGGTAGAATCTACACCTTTGCTGATTCATCAAGTCTTCATCACAACAGATTTAAGCACAATAAGTTACCTCAAAATGTTGGAAAGCCATTTGAGATATGATAAGAATACAAACATGTGAAAATCAACTACAACATCAAATAAGCAATAACCAATTTTTCATATAATCCCAAAAATGAGCCGAATATCTCATATATCAGAGATTATAATGTGTCCAAGAAACCAAAGATGTGTACTTTACGATACGTACAAAGCTAGCAATACAAACTGGCTATGTCAGATAGTACCAACGGTATAAACTCTCATCGAGCAGTACTAAATTCTTCCTTGTTCGAACAGTTAGTAACCACAAATTTGAGCATCTTTAACTAACTTCGTGCAACATTAACCATCTTTGAAGCCCAATATTAAATTCCTCTTGATCTCGTGCTCATCATGCGAAATCCCAACAAATGTAAATGTAGCAGTATTAACTCATTACGTTGGCAGCACAAATCTACGTCTAACAGGAAGATAAAATATAATCCCTATAAATCAGGGATTTATATAATCCCTATAAAAGATCCCAAGTATAATCGTGGTATACTTTCCTTCATGCGACCTTCTCCATCAACATACCAGATGATCAAACACCGAAGCAGTACTAATCCTTTATTGGCAAAGGTACTATCCACGAAGTAAAGCAAACATTAAACTTCACACTTTATCATCACATGTATACTTGTGAAACAGTATTAATTATACTCGAAGCAGCATTAAGTCATACGGCAGTATTAACATTCAAAAGGCAGTACTAATGGTAACACATTTGAACAGTACTAACCTTTGATGTTTAAAATCAAAATCTTCAAGGCAGTATTAGTATCCTTTTGAGGCCTAATAGCAGCGAACATCATATTGGCAGCTGTAACCTTTTTATATAAACATCATTAATAGTAACCTTTTTGTATGTACCAAACCAATCGCTAGGGTTTACTCTTTTCAAACGTTCACTTTATATTCACAGGTAAACAAGCCTGTTGTTATATACAATCATAGCAGTGGAACCTTCACATCCAAGACACGTACAGATATAGAGATCTATACACGATCATGATCCTTCACATAGCATCGAATCACAACAAGCAGCATCAATAATAAACAACTTTAATGACAAATTATAGTTGTAAAGACGAGCACATATCCATCATTCAGATCCAATCCCTCACGAAATTATTATCAGATCCAGAGCTCAAGAAACATGAAACCCTTAGACAAACTTAGGGTTCATTATGTTTAAAATATTAAAAATCGCTAAAGATCATGATTACAAATTAACCTTCAAACTGAAACCCTAATCAAATATGAATCGCAAACCTGGTTGATTCTTGAAACTCCATGTTCTGTTGCC
The DNA here is from genome assembly GCA_026074375.1 of Tanacetum coccineum. Lineage (NCBI taxonomy): Eukaryota > Viridiplantae > Streptophyta > Magnoliopsida > Asterales > Asteraceae > Tanacetum > Tanacetum coccineum. The sequence continues at coordinate 24,785 of BQNB010065500.1, forward strand.
ACTGTTGTTTACGTTTAACACCTTCTGCCTTCATGTCCATTAAACCCTAAATAATCACCATACAAACAAACCAAGAAAGAACAATACATCTTTTACCGATTTAGGTTTTCTTAATAATTACCGAATTACTGTTTACCAAAAACAGAAAATCAAAACCCTAAGACAATTTTCTTTCTTAAATTCGATTTATAGACCTTGTACAATCCTAGATATCAAGAGCAACGAGGCTTTGATACCAACTGTGGAGATCTCTTTTAAGCCCATCTAGGATATGTTTTATAAGTAACATTGATATGGTTATTTCAAAACAAGCATTAAACGTTAACGTTTACATCAAAACCCTAATTATATGTAATGTATACATATAAAATGAAAGTACAAGCCTTTAAAGCATGTGTACAAGTATCAATGCACCACATTTGAATATCTTTACCCTCCTGAATCAAGTTACAACTTTCTAAAGCACAATGTACAAATCAATAATGCAAGAAAGTCAAACTAGGTCATTTAAGCTCCTAAACCATGTTTAAACTTTACACCACTTTAACACAAGGTACAAGTACTTAATTCATGACTCCTAAACCCTAATCTATCCATAATCTTAACCCTAATCCATGTTTTAAAACCCTAAATCATAAAACAAAACCCTAAACCCTAATTTCACTTTCAACTAAAAACTAAACCCTAAACCTAAAACTAAGCCCTAAACCTTAATCCTAAGCCCTAATCTCAGTCCTAACACTAATCCTAAACCTTAATCTACCCTTAATCCTAACCCTAATCTACATTTTAAAACCCTAAACCCTAACCCGAAAGAAAAACTAACCCGACACCATTTTCTTTCCATTTTGACCCATTTTACACCCAAGCTAGTAACCAAGCACCTCAAGCAAGAACCCTAGCACCTCTATAGCATCACTAAGAAAGCAACCAAGTAGCTTACAAGTACCTTGATCACCTCCTTGTTTCCATTTTAGCCACCTTTCCAACACTTCATGGCTAGTTTCTAGCTTATAATACTCATCCTACTAGCCCCTCTTAGTCACCTTAACTAGCCTAGACACTTATCAATCCCTTAGATAACAAGAAAACTTAAGAACTAAGGGTTTTGAGCCTATAAATACACGAACCAAGCACCCTTTTCATTTCATCCCACACATCTCATCTCACACCCTCAAATGGAATTCTAACACTTCCATAGCAGCAATAGAAGATCAAGAGAAGTCCCTAAGCTCAGAATAGAAGCCAAGAATCAAGAAAAACAAAGCCTTGAAGTCGTTACTAGGCGTACGAACCCGAAAACCCCATTTCGACCCATTTTAGCTCAAGTAAGCCTAAGATCTTGTTCCATAAGCTTATATTCTATACAATAATGTTCATAATACTCTTAAGATCATGTATGAACTCTTGTTTGAAGCTTTGAATCCTCAAACCCATGTGTTTTTGATAAAAACCCTAAAAACGACCCGTTTTGATTTTCTAGCTAACAGATCCTTTTTCTAAACTTTTGTTATGTTAGAACATCTTATTTTAGCTTATTCTAATAAGCTATAACCTGCAAATATCATTTGGAATCTTAAAATAACCTTGCATGTCTTTTTGGACTTATTTTGCAAAAGTTTCCATGCATAGGGGTATATATCGTAACTTTTTGAAATTTATAACTAAAGGGGCTAAAAATGTCATTTTATTAAAGTTATAACTATAGGGACCTATTTTTCCAAGTTTCAAAGTTAAAGGTTTAAATTATATATACTTTATATATAAATATTGGGAATTATGTATTCCTAACTTCGTACCGTTAGGTATATACTTAGTACCGCTAGTTATAGTTAGTACTGACAGTACAAAGTGTTAAGTACTGCTCAGATAGTTAGTACAGTTAGTACAAAATAGTTAGTACCGTTTAAGAGATATGTATGAGATATTGTAGGAAAAGATAAGTATTATCTTTTACGCGTTTTGTAAGCCTGTTAGGGTTTATCCTTGGTCTATAAAAGGAACCCTACGACATTAGAGAGAGTGACACACATTGATAACACACAGATCTCATCTCATACAATTATATCTCATAGTTAGTAATCTGTAATCACTTAAAGCAGATTAATAGAAATTAAAGTTTAGTATTCATTGTTCTTGTTAATACTATTATGTAGATTCCGCATATACAATAAGTATTCATAGTTAGTGTTTCTCTATAGTTAATATGTATTTATACAAGTTGGCTATCACCCTTAGCATGCTGCAAAGATCTATTCAGTTTGGGACTCACAAGTGGTATCAAAGCCTGTGAGAAACTCTGAGTAAGAAGAACAAAAACCAGTTATAAACCTCTATCTTACAAAACTAATCATGTCTGGATCACAAGATGAAATTCCACCACCACCACCACCACCATCACAAACACCAACACAACAAACTCCTCACACTGTTTCAACCATCAAACTTCCTATTCTCAAGAAGGGAGAATATGACACATATAGGCCATGAAAATGGAACATTATTTAGCCCATACAGACTATCCTATATGGGAAGTTATACAAAATGGAAATGGACCTGTATCAATCACCACAGATACGCACGGTCAAATCAAGGTTCTGCCTCCAAGGACTGCAGAAGAGATCTTAGCCAGAGAAAGAGAAAGAAAAGCAAGGACCACTTTGCTTATGGCTTTACAAGAAGATCATCTTGCTAAATTTCATAAAATGACTGATGCTAAAGAGATGTGGGAAGCTATTAAATCTAGATTTGGTGGAAATGATGAATCAAAAAAGATGCAGAAGTATATTTTAAAGCAACAGTTTGAAGGCTTCTCTGTATCAAACTCAGAAGGACTACATAAAGGCTATGACAGTTTTCAAAGTCTTCTGAGTCAATTAGAGATTCATGGTGCAGGCGTCTCCACTGAGGATGCAAATCAGAAATTCCTTAGGCCTCTACCTTCTGCCTGGTCTTAAGTTTCCTTAATCATGAGGACCAAGCCAAGAGTGGACAGTTTCAGCTTTGATGATCTGTATAATAATCTAAGAGTCTTTGAGAATGATGTTAAAGGCTCTACTGCATCATCCTCTATCACGCAGAATGTGGCATTTGTTTCTGAGAACACTAGCAGTACTAATGATGTTAGTACCGCTTATGGTGTTTCTAATTCTACTGGTCATAACTCACAATATGAACAAACTTCATCATACTCCTTACTTGCAAATCAATCTAGTTGCCCTTAATTGGATCATGAGGATTTGGAACAGCTTGATGAGTTTGATTTTGAAGAAATGGACTTGAAATGGCAAGTGGCCATGATTTCAATGAGAATGAAAAAGTTCTACAAAAAGACAGGTAGAAAGCTACAATTTGATGCCAATGAACCGGTTGGTTTTGATAAAATCAAAGTCGAGTGTTATAATTATCACAAGACAGGGAATTTTGCTAGAGAGTGCAGAACAAAAGGAAATCAAGATAGTAAGAGGAGAGATGCTTGGAACTCTAGAAATAAGGATGGGAGAAGTACTGGTAAGCAGGAGGACTCTAAAGCTTTGGTGACTATTGATGAAGAAGGTGTTGATTGGACCAGTCACTCAGAAGAAGAAAAAGATTATGCTTTGATGGCTTGCAATAGTTCAGGCTCAGACACAGAGGTAATTTCTTGTTCAAAAGAATGTAAAGAGTCTTATGTTGAACTTAAAAAACTCTATGATAAACAAAGACCACAACTTAGTGATGCAAGCATAGAAATACTGTCATATACTCAAGCTTTAAAGAAGGTTAAAGCATAATTAGTTTCTCATCAACAAGGTCAACTTTGGTATGAGGAAAAGATAAGGTTTATGAAAATAGACTTAGATGATAAAACTGATGTCCTTACATACCATAAGAAACTATTGGCAGAAGCTGAAAAAGAAAAAGAAGATTTAAAAGCTAAAGTAGAAAAATGGCACAACTCTTCTAAAAATCTTGGTAGACTACTAAATACTTAGATGAGTGCTAATGATAAATTTGGGCTTGGGTATGGGGATCACAGATATGATGGCATCTTGAGTTATGAAAATGAAGTTTTACAAAGTGTATTTATGAATAAGGAAAGTGATTTAGAAAATCAGCCTTTGTATGATAGGTTTGTTACAGCAGAAGGAATGCATGCTGTACCCCCACCCATGACAGGGAATTACATGCCATCTGGACCTGATATTGAAATAGATTACTCATAATTTACATATGGTCCAAAACAATCTCAAACTAGTGAGTCTGATACCCAAACCGGTGACTTTGATACCTGTAAATCAGATTGTAGTATTGAAACACATGAATCCTTGCCTGAACCAACTGTCAATAAACCCAAAGTAGTAAGTCAACCTCAGGTTTGGTCTGATGCTCCTATCATTGAGGAGTATGAATTAGATAGTGAAGATGGGCATGTGTCTCTACCAACAGAAGAACATGAAACACCTAGTTTTGCTCACCAGCAAGTAAAAACTCCTAGGGAAACTGTTAAGAATCAATTCACACATAGTAAAAATCCTAAAGTTGACAAGAAAGGGTTGGGATATGGGTTTACTACAAAAGCGTGTTTTGTATGTGGAAGTCTTAGTCATCTTATCAGAGATTGTGATTTTCATGAAAAAAGGATGGCTAAACAGGTTGAACTAAACAAAAAGAAGGGCAAGGATAATGTTCAAAGGGAGAATAAACCAGTTTGGAACAATTTTCAAAAAGTAAATCATAAGAACCAATTTGTTCCTAGAGCAGTACTAACTAGAACTGGCAAAATTCCAGTTAGTACTGCTAGACATAATTTTAACAGTCAGGCAGTACTAACTAATGCTGCCAGGAAAATTAGTACTGTTAAACCTTTTGTGAATAGAGTTAGACCAAAAACTGTTTTTCATAAAACTCATTCACCACTTAGAAGGCCTTTTAATAAAGCAACAGCATTTAGAACAAATTTTTCATATCAAAAAGTTAATACTGCTGAGGTAAATGCAGTTAGTGCTGCTGGGGGAAAAAGGGAAACTACTGTTAAGCCCTCAACAGGTTGTAATTGGAGACCAAAAAGACATTACTGGCATAAAATCTCCAAATACAATGGTGGATCAAGACCTAGAGATTGTGCTACCTTCAAAGATCCACTAGGCAGACTCAAGCCCAAAAAGGCTTGGGTCCCTAAGAGAATCTAATCTCTTTTATTTGATGTGCAAGATTATCCACACAGAACTTTACAGAACAAAGGGATTATTGATAGTGGGTGTTCCAGGCACATGACTGGAAACAAGGCATACCTTGCTGAATATCAAGACTTTAATGGTGGCCCTGTTGCTTTTAGAGGAAGTAAAGGTTACATACCTAGTAAAGGTAAAATAAAAACAGGAAAGTTAGATTTTGAGGATGTGTGCTTTGTAAAAGAACTTCAGTATTTCAATCTCTTTTCTGTGTCACAGATATGTGACAAGAAGAACAAAGTTCTTTTCACTGACTCTGAATGTCTTGTTTTGTCTCCTGAATTTAAGTTACCTGATGCAAGTCAAGTCTTACTTAGAATCCCCAGACAAAACAATATGTACAATTTCAATCTAAAGAACATTGTTCCTTCAGGAGGTTTAGCTTGTTTAATTGCAAAGGCCACAATTGATGAATCTAATAAATGGCATAGGAGGTTGGGTCATGTTAACTTTAAAAATTTAAACAAACTTGTGAAGGGAAACCTTGTACGAGGTTTACCTTCAAAGATTTTTCAAAATGACCACACTTGTGTTGCTTGTCAGAAAGGAAAGCAACACAAGGCCTCCTGTAAGGCCAAATCAGTGAGCTCTATTAGTCAGCCCTTACAGCTTCTGCATATGGATTTATTTGGACCTACATCTGTAAGGAGCTTAAACCATAAGACTTATTGCGCGTGGTTATCACTGAATTTTAACATGGTTTAGTTGGGTGTTCTTCTTAAGAACTAAGGATGAAACTAGTAGAATCCTTAAGGACTTTATAAGACAAATTGAGAACCAATTAAATCAAAAAGTTAAAACAATTAGATGTGATAATGGTACAGAATTTAAGAACAGGGATTTTATTGAATTCTGTGGGTCAAAAGGGATCAAGAGGGAATACAGTAATGCCAGAACTCCACAACAAAATGGAGTTGCTGAAAGAAAGAACAGGACCCTTATTGAGGCTGCTAGGACTATGCTAGCAGATTCATTTTTACCTAACACTTTTTGGGCTGAAGCAGTTAGTACTGCTTGTTATGTTCTTAATAGGGTATTAGTGACCAAGCCTCATAATAAGACACCTTATGAACTTGTAACTGGTAAAATACCAATCATAAGCTACATAAGACCTTTTGGGTGCCATGTGACCATCTTGAATACCATTGACCATCTGGGCAAGTTTGATGGGAAATCAGATGAAGGGTTTTTAGTTGGGTATTCTCTACAAAGCAAGGCTTTTAGGGTATACAATTTAGAAACCAAGAGAGTTGAAGAAAACCTGCACATAACCTTTTTAGAAAATAAACCCAATGTTGCAGGGAAAGGACCAACTTGGCTGTTTGATCTTGATTATTTAACTGATTCAATGAATTATCAACCTGTGAGATCAGAGAATCAAGCTAACAAACATGCAGGTCCACAAGAAGCTAATCAAAATGCAGGTACAGAAGATATTATTGATGCAGGTGATTCTGAAAAAGAAGCTGAATCTGCTCAGGACTACTTTGTACTGCCAATATGGTCTTCTTATTCTTCAACAGTCAAGAGGTCAACAGCAAAGGATGCAGGTGAAGCACCTAACAAACATCCTGATTTAAAGACAGATGAGAAGACAGTAGATAAGGAGGATCAAGTCTTTTTGGATGAGCTTGAAAGACTTAAAAGACAAGAACAGGATGCTAATGATGCAGCTGAAGCTCTCAGGAAGGAGTTTGCCTAAGAAACTGAGGATTTGCTTCTACAAGCAGGAGCTGCTAAAGCTAGCAGTACTAACATAGTTAATACTGCTAGCACACCAGTTAGTACTGCCAGTCCTTATGGTGGACTATCCTTTACTGATCTAACTAATACTGACCAAGATGATTCAAAAATACCTTCACTTGGGGAAATTTATGCCAATCCTACTGATGGTATTTTTACCAATTCATCTTATGATGATGAGGGTGCAGTGGCTGACTTCACAAATTTAGAACATGTTGTGAATGTCAGTCTTATTCCCACATCAAGGATTAACTCTATCCATCCTTCAACTCTAATTCTTGGAGATCCACAATCAACAGTTCAAACAAGAAGCAAAGTGACCAAAAGTTCTGAAGCCTATGCTTTTGTAAGCTATATTCAAAAGCAAAGGACAAATAATCATAAGGACTTCCAACATTGTTTATTTGCTTGTTTCTTGTCTCAAAATGAACCCAAGAAGATCTCTGAAGCACTTGAAGATGAAAGTTGGGTTGATGCTATGCAGAAAGAACTGCTGCAATTCAAGATCCAGAAAGTTTGGATTCTTGTAGATTTGCCTTATGGGAAGAAGGCAATTGGAACAAAATGGGTTTATATAAATAAGAAGGATAAGAGAGGAGTTGTGGTCAGAAATAAAGCTCCTGCTTGTAGAAGCAAATCCTCTTGCGCTTGATTTAGTTCGTCGAGTTCTCTTGCGCTTGTCTTCTGAATTTGCCATGACTGATCTCGGAAATTTTTCAAATTTTCTTACAATATTTGTTGTTTGCTCTTACAAGGGTTTATTCCTACCCAGTCTTCATTTGCTCGTGAGATTCTCTCTCGTGCTGACATGTAATCTTGTAATCCTTGCAACACTCATGTTGATATTAAATCAAAGCTTGGGTCTGGTGGTACACTTGTTGCTGATCCTACACTTTATCGTAGCCTTGCAGGTGCATTACAATATCTTACGTTTACTCGGCCGAATATTTGGTGTTTTGTTCAACAAGTATGTCTTTTCATGCATGATCCTCGTGAACTGCATTTTAATGCACTTAAACGCATTATGCGTACTTGCAGGGATATTGTCTCTTGGTCTCTTTATTCTTCCTTCCTCAGTTGATCGTCTTATCTCTTATAGTGATGTTGATTAGGCGGGTTGTCCTTGTTGACAATCTTGTCTCTTGGTCTTCTAAGTGACAACATGTTGTCTCTCGTTCTAGTGCGGGAGCAGATTATAGGGGTGTGGCCAATGTTGTTGCTGAAACAGCTTGGGTATGTTGCTGAAACAGCTTGGGTACGTAATATTCTTATTGAGTTGCATTGTCCACTTACTCGGTCTACTTTTGTTTTTGTGATAATGTAAATGTCGTGTATTTATCCTCTAATCCTGTACAACACCAACGAATTAAACATGTAGAAATATATTTACACTTTGTTAGGGAATGTGTTGCGATTGGACATGTTCGAGTTCTTTATGTACCCTTAGCATATCAATTTGCAGATATTTTCACTAAAAGGCTACCTTCACAGTTGTTCTTCGAGTTAAGGTAGCATTTAGGAACCTCCACGCTCGGACTGTGGGGGGGGGTGGGGGTGTTAAATAGTATACCTTAGTATAGTGTTTATTGCTTTTATATATGTATCTATAATTGATGTATAGTGTAAAGGTCCAATATGTAACATTGTAACTTATAGTTGTCTATTTATTGTAATGAAAAGGCATAGCCAAACCATAATGGGTATTCACTAAATCTATCAGTAACATTTAATTTATTTAACTAATAAATATTTGTCAAAAATATAAAGAAACGGGTACTATCTAATAAAATTATTCCCACTCAGTTATATTTTACTAGCAGGGTACTCGCGCGTTGCGGCGACGGGTACCCTGTGACGATGAACCGGATAAATAGATCCTAACTCACCCGTTTGTATCGGTTCCGACGGATCCTCTCCGGTTCGTTTTCAGACGGCTTTTATTGGCTAGCCGAACCGGTGGCTACTCCGGTTCCTGGTTAAGCCCGTTGGTCCAGTCCAATTTTCAAAGATATATGTACCATCAACTTGTTAGCATATAAATTGTACGAAGCTTTGTGTGTTTTATTAGTTTGTACACTGTGTATACTAACATGTACTTTTCATTTTAGGGGTGATCTAAAAATAACATTAATTAGCTTTGTGCTTTCGATATAGTTTTATAACTATTGATATTTGGGCCGTAGGATTTGTTTTAAAACTGTACATTGTCATCAAATATTATTGTACTTTTAAGTAAATTGAGTGTTTTAATTGGTTGTATTTAATTTGGTAGATATGCTTTTAATTGGTTGTACAATGTGAATATATCATTGTACTTTTAAGTAATGAGTGTTTTAATAGGAGTATTAATTATGTATTAAAAAGTTGTACAATATGTTTCTTTGTTTGTATGTTTCAATTTTCAAGTTTGTAATGTGTTAGTGCATTAAAAAGTTGTACACTATGTATAAATGTTTGTATGTTTGAAATTTCAAGTTTGAAAGCATTTAATGTCCAAACATGCCTTCCTCCATTATAAGTAGTATAGATTTCTACAAAATCCGTTGATAACATCGTACTCTTCCTATAGTAATTACTCCCCTCGTCCCAAAATTATTGTCCCCTATTGACTTTTTTGGTCTTTTTCTACGAACTTTGACCTTAAATATTTTTTGTTGTGTTATGTTATACTTGATGCAAAATATATGAATTGATTGGTTTTTGATTGTATTTTCATTGTTATAATTTTCATCAATCATTACATAACACAAACAAAAATATGTAAGGTCAAAGTTGGAAGAAAAAGACTTAAAAAGTCAATAGGGGACAATAAATTTGGGACGGAGGGAGTAGGTTTCATAAAACATCTTAAAAAACGCCGCCTCAAAATATAGATAAATTCGTACAACCCCCTCAAATGTAATTAGTTTACATCACAAAGATTGTATTTAAAAATATTCCGTCTCAACACGCGGATCGTTATAAACTCGTTTGAAACAATGGCTTATCTCACAAATTGGTATGCGTAAACGAATAAATGAGATTGTGCAAATCATCTCCTTTGTTTTTAATGCCAAAATCGATATTTATAAAGAATTTTGCTAGAACAACAAAGTGTATGTTTGGCAAGAGGCTTATGAAGGCTTATCGGGGCTTGGGCTTTTAAAATAAGCCAGCTTATAAAATAAGTCTCGTTTATC